>UESW01002329.1:0-150646 GCA_900491605.1 Calamus simplicifolius
GGACCTGCACACAAGTCCTCTCGCGAGAGGCGTTGGGGGTGGCCCTCCGCGGAAGACCCTCCGACGCTCAAGTCAGTGGGAGGAAATCGGCGATCAATCAGAAAACGGGGAGGTGGATCTCTCCGGTGAGTCTCTCCAGGGGCGGCCGATCGGAAGCTCTAGAGGGTGAGAGCACCGACGAGCAGCTGGCGAGAGCGGGAGAGTGAGTGTGAGGGTGTGAGCGCGCGTACCTGAGGGAATCTGGGAGTGTCGTATTTATAGGTTGTCACCTGGATCTTGAGCGCCTTCTGAAGGTTCAAAGGTTGTTAGGATACGGAGATGGATCGAATCGGGCCGTTGGGATCCATATCTTGTTTGTTAGGGGATCGACGGCTAGGAGAGCTCCTTGATGGCTTGAGATCTGGTAGGTGTGTAGGTCTCAGGTAGCCGTGGTAGGTTCTAGACCACTTCTCAACATGATTCCTTGCCTAGGATGTTGTTACGATAGGCCTAGGCTCTCCCGCGTCGGTTCCGCGGAGGTGAGTATTGGATCGTGGATCGCTCAGTGAAGCCGAGCCATGGAAGCTCGGGGAAACGAGCTACAGGAAGCTCGGGAGGGCCGAGCTATGGGAGTTCGGGGGAGACGAGCTATGGAAGCTCGGGGAGAGCCGAGCTATGGAAGCTTGGGGGGAGAGCCGAGCTATGGGAGCTCGGGGGAGCCGGGCTATGGGAGCTCGGAGGAGCCGAGCTGTGGGAGCTCGGGGAGACGAGCTATGGAAGCTCGGGGAGCGAGCTACGGGAAGCTCGGGAAAGCCGAGCTATGGGAAGCTCGGGGTATCTTGGCGGGCGAAGGGAGGGGGTCGGTCTTAGCCTCCTCGCACGGATATTGATGCAATGACGATTTTACCCCCCAACACATGCCCTCCACTCCCTAGTTCGAAGCGTAGGTTCGGGCATAGGGAGTATAAGTCCAGGTGGCACGCTTTGGATGGGGCGATCTGGTTTAGACAGCCCGCGCAATGATGCCCTAATTAATGCGGCAGGGTCATCATGCCTTCATGGGTAAGGCTCCTCCAGGGGTGACGGTTGGGAATACGCCACGTTGCAAATCCCGATTAATACGGCGTTTGTCGAGGCGGTTCCGGACGCCTCGGGCGAGGCGCCTCGTCTTCTCAAGATGGCTTCCTTAGTGGAGAAGCAAAGCGATAGCCGCGCTATATATATGTTTGCAGTATTCTCTCGTTTTGTTTCTTGTAGAGTCCCGCCCTCCGCAACGCTTGCCGTTTCGCCTGGTGCTTTTCTCGGCTAAGATGACGATGAGCCCCGACGACGTAGCTTCGGAGATCGTTGCTGAGGATGTGGGGAAGATTCGCCAGAGGTATGGCATACCCCCAGACGTTGTCCTGCGATTGCCGGGACCTGAGCACAGGGTTTCGCAAAATCTGGAGCATGGGGTCTTCGTCTACGAAGACAGTTTGAAAGCGGGCCTCCGGTTTCCTCTTCATCCCTTGGTGAAGGAAATCATGGTACACTACAACATTTGTCCGGCGATGGTGGCTCCAAATAGTTGGCGGAGCATTATCGGATTTATCTCGATGTGCCATCAGATTCGGATTGTCGCCACTCTCCCCCTTTTCCGCGCCTGCTATCATCTAATACCTGGGAGGAAATCAGAGTGGCCTTACATCGGACCTCGGAGGTCCTTCAACGTGATTGTGGATAAGCCGTCCTCTATAAAGGGATGGAAGAGTCGATTCGTCATCGCCGAGGGGAACATCGGTTCCGACTTCCCTCGGAAATGGGAAACTTTGTTAGGGATGCGGAAACGCATCCAGTTTTGTCAGAGCGGGAGGAGAGAGATTTGGATGTCCTTCGCAATGGCCAAGTGTTCTCGGCCAACGATTTGTTATCGGAGGGGGCCCTTTTCGCGGCCGGGCTTAGCCCCCTGGACCCGCAAGGTGAGTCCTCCCTTTTACTTTCTCCGCTGTGTGTTGCCCCGACGAACGTGTTTGGATTTAATCGCATATGTTCCGTTCTTACAGCCAAGAGGTCGGCATTGTCGAGTCTCGTCAAGAGGAAGAGAGGCAAGTGCCCAGGGGAGAGCAGCGGCGTGGATAGAGGTAGGCCCGAGAAAAGGGCTCATACCTCCGTAAGAAACTCGCCGGACGCCGGAGCGACCACGACAGGAGCGCCGGGGGCGAAGGAGGATTTAGGGAGGACAGCTGCGATCCCTTGTCCTCCCGTAGTGGAACTATCGGATAGTTCGGATGAGACTCCGTTGGTTCGTCCGGCCGCATCTCCTTTGAAAGATGAGCCGGCGACGGATTCGGCGAAGCGGTCGTTTCTGGGGGGCCTTCCGCCTCCGGGTTTACTACCGACTCTAGTGGGGGAGCAAGGGAGAGTGGCCGCTGGTGGAGAGGTTCGGGAGGAGTCCGAGGGTAGCGATGCTGGACCGCCCGTAGCGGGTCAAGAAACAGGCCGGACAGAGGCCTCGGGGGAGCCTGCGGAGGAGACGCAGGTGATTGTGACCGAAAAAGACGGGTCGGGAGAAGAAGCGCAGCAAGGTGAGAGTCCTGCAATGGGGACCCCTTCAAAAAGGATTTTGGGGAGGCTGGCGCTTGGGTTGGCCGAATTGTCCGAAGAAGCCCAAGCTAGGGTTCTGATAGAAGAGGCTGGGAAGTTGAAGGCCTCTCAGCCGGAGGTCGCCCGGGTTGGTTCCTCGGGCGGAGATGGCCAGCCCAGTAGCTCGAACGCGGGTGTTGAGGAGGCGTTTTCTGCCTTAATGAGGTCGGCCTTGTACCCGGTGCGGATCCTTCGGCGGACAGGTTTGCGGATCTGGAGTTGGTTGATGCCGCGTTCGGGCAACAGGGAGTGGCCGAAAGTATCCATCTTCTCCCCGATATTGACAATCCGACCCTCATGAAGATGACACGGGCCTACGCCTCTCGGGTGAGTTACCACTCTTGGGTGGCGGATACTTTCTGGTTGACTTAATCGCATATTCTTACTCATCATTTGTCCCGCAGAGTGTTCTGCTTTCTCGGGCGATGTGCTGGCGTCTGAGTTTGGCGACGGGGGCCAGCGTTCAGGCCAGGAGAGACAACGCCGAACTCCGATCGCGAGTAGAGGTGTCCGAGAAGTTCGAGGAACTCCTGGCCGTTAGCAACAGGAGCTTGGCGGGGATGAAGGCGTCGTATCAGGCCGCTCTAGCTGAAGCGTCCAAGCAAAAGCGTAAAGCGGAGGAGTTACAGGGGCTCCTGGCGAAGAATGACGACGCGTGCTCAGAGTTGGCTCGGGTTAAGTCAAAGCATTCCGAGGAAATGGCGGCGATGCAGCGGGAACATAATGAGAGTCTGGCCGGCTGGGGAAGGAGGCTGCCGACGAGAGAAAGCGCCTGACCAGAATGCTCAGCGAAATAGAGGAGAAGCTGCAGCGGCGCGATGGCGAAGTCGCTGACTTGAGAGTCAGCGCTAAATGGCACGAAGGGATGATAGCTCGGTTGAGTAACGAGCTATCCAAGCCCGGGGAGAGGTCGAAAAAGCAGTCGAGATTAACGCTCTCCAGGAGAGGGTCGAGTTGGTTGGAGCTGATAGAACAGGGCCAGGGGTGAGGCCGAGGAGCTGACCAAAAGGTTGGCCAGACAAGAGGAGGAGGTACGATCTTATTCCCCCCCTTTTTTAACTTTCTTTGTTGATTCCTTGTGGTGCCGACTGATTTCGGTTTCGCAGGTGGCAAGGTTAGGGCTGGATAATCGGGCCTTGCAAGGTGAGCTCGTGTCTAGCCGCAGTAGGAGCTCAGAACTCGAGGCGCGGGCCGGCGAGTTCGAGGAGCAAACCGTTATTCTGCGGGCTCAAGTCGCGGAGGCTGAGAGGCAAGTTGCCGAGGCTAAGGTGCAACTCGCCATACTCAAGGGGGAACAGGACGTAATCGGCGCTGACGCCTTCCAACTCGGAGTGGAAGAGTGCAAAGACAAGATATCCAGCGAGCACCCGGAATGGGATCTCTCTTTTCTGGATACTGAAGCTCCTGACCGGTGAGTCCGGGGAGAAGAGGAGGATGAGTACGTCGACGCCTCCGATACGATCCTGGTGCCGCCCCGGGTCCCAGCGAGGCCGCAGCTTCTGAAGGACGATCGCAGACTGCCGCGAGGGGCGAAGGTATTAGAGAAGGGCGAATCAAGTCACGCCTCTGCGGACGTAACCGAGGGTTCTTCTAGAACTGATGTGGTTCCCGGCCTTTAAGAGCCACCCCTGTGTTTCGCTTTCTGTAACTCTGCTTGACGTCTTTCAATGAATGAACTTTCTACTTCTATTTGAGTGTTTTTCTTGGACGGTCCTTCGCTCCAAATTTCGCCTCAATCGCGAGCGACTTATGGCTTGTTGACGCTCTTTGGTCATCTTTATTTCGGGATCGAGGGAACGCATTGGCTTGGCCCAAGGCGGGGCGATAGCCTTGACTGGTGAACCGAAAGACGATCTGATTCGGTTCACGTTCGTTCGATGCAACAAATTAATTAAAATTTGAGGAACGAAGTTGGTCGGTTAAGGCCGACTAGGTCGGCTAGGGCCGATAGGTCGGCTAGGGACGGCTAGGGCCGACGGATAGGTCGGCTAGGGCCGACGATAAGTAGGTCGGCTAGGGCCGACGATAAAGTAGGTCGGCTAGGGCCGACGATAAGTAGGTCGGCTAGGGCCGACGATAAAGTAGGTCGGCTAGGGCCGACGATAAAGTAGGTCGGCTAGGGCCGACATATGAGGGTGGTTACCGAAGTATTTTTCGTTTCCTTTTGCCACTTCCTTTTTCGGTCAATGAAAGAATGGTTTGCGTAGCCTTCGCGCTCATTTTTGTTTTGAGACGCTCAATTTTGTCGCACAAGTTCTTCGAGCGATTAACTTCGTTGGGGAGCAATCGACGAACAATCGGTTTTCGTGCTTTTTGCTGTCCTGCCAGCGCCCTGCCGTTCTGCAGGCAAACCGGTTTTTATTTCACCGAAATTGATGATACGGCACTGTGGGGAACACAAAGCTGCTCTGGTGCTTTCCGGAAGGTTTTTAGGGTAGTTGTTCTTTTCCCATGCGGGTCGTTTTGACGTACGGCGCACGCACCCGTTTACCATTGGAGGATATTACTTTCGTAGGACGATCTCCTGAACCTGCCAGTCTCCGTAATGTCAGTGGGCGATTCTCTGCGTTTAATGATCGCGATTCGGGATCAAGAGGAAATCTTTGCATGCGTCTCAGTTTAGGCGGTGGGCTCGGCGCGCAATGGGGCGTTGCGTCCATCCTGGGGGGCCACGTGGAGGCATGGGCCAGGTGTTTGAATCTCGGGGCTTCCGGCCTTGGTAGCTGTTCCCGGTTCATTTTTGCCTATAAAAAGGGGGAAGAGGGGTCGTGTTAAGTCGTCCCCAAAGTTTCTTTCCCATTAGAGTTTCCACCATGCTCATTTCTCCGCTGTCGCGAGTGGGAGGGTTGAGCTTCCCTTTTGTAAGCCCTTCACCTCCGGACAGCTGGGGCGATGAAGGAGCTGCTGAAGAAAGGCTTGCCCTTAGGGGATGAGACCCGGAGATCATATGGAGAGCGCACAGGAGGGCGCAGAGATCACACGGAGAGCGCACATATGTGCTTCCAGTGTGACCTTTGTGGTTCCCCTTTGGGGAGGTACGGTAGGAAGTGTACGCGGGCTCCCCATGACTGCTTGAACTTCTCCTCCTCCCCCGATTTGGATTCCTGGGCTCGCCCGCCTGGGGAATCTTTCGCCACATGGGGAGGGGGAGGTGGTGTGCCGCCTGCAGGTACCTTGTCCTTGAGCCTTGGCAAGGTAGGGCGGTGCACACTCGGTTTGGGAGAGCGTTCCGGCGCCAGGGTCCGCGGGCTTCCTTCCTACTCGCCGGGGGGCCTCTCGGTTGGGTGGTTAGGGGTGACCTTCCGTCCACCCTTTCCAATCACCCTGATATCTCGGTTGGGTCACCGAGATATCATTATTAACCGAAGCTGGCCGCAACGATTGGTCCATGTCGCCCGCCCATTATAGGCGCGAGCTGACTGTTTGCGGCTTATCTAGCTCGTCGGTCGGGACGCCGGAGCATCACAGTTGCCCAGGTCTGCTTTGGAGCAGTTGCCCGAGTTTTGTACTTGTTTTTTTATGCATTTCAATGCTCTTGTAACGCCTCTCAGGCATTTGTAATTGGTTTTGATGGCAATGAAATAAAGAGAGTTCTGTTCTGTTTCTCAATCTCTATTTCTCCTGTGCCAATTTGTTGTTGCTGGACATGGGGTACGTGCCGTTCGTTTTTAGGCGAGGATCTCGCGCCATCCGAATTAGTCGGGGCTTGCAAACTGCCCTGATCCAAACGGAGGATTAGGGATTGTTCGGTGGCAGAATACGCTCCCTATCTTGGTCAGAAGCTCGGAGATTCATGCTTCGTCCCCATTGGAAACCGAATGTTTATGGCTCGGCCTTGCCGAGGTTTGGAGAATTTGTTACTTGGCCCTGCCAAGGTTCGAAAAATCTGTTGCTCGGCCCAGCCGATGTTCGAAGAATTTACTGCTCGGCCCAGCCGAGGTTCGGAGATGTTTTACTTGGCCCTGCCAAGGTTCGAGAGTTTGTTGCTCGGCCCTGCGAGGTACGGAGAACTTATTGCTCGGCCCAGAGGTTCGGAGAACTTGTTACTTGGCCCTGCCAAGGTTCGGAGAGGTATCTGCTCGCCCAGCCGAGGTTCGGAGAACTTGTTACTTGGCCCTGCCAAGGTTTGGAGAATATGTTGCTCGGCCCAGCCGAGGTTCGGAGATTTGTCGCTCGGCCTAGCCGAGGTTCGAGATTCGGGGCTCGGAGAAGTGACTTAGTCGCCACTATGAGCCGTAGTGTTAGGTCCCTGCGGTGCTTGGTGAGGGGCGTCAGGGCGGAACGGGCGGTATATGGTCACGCTCTTTATTTATGACGTTACCCCTCCCGAGGGGACGAATTACTGCCAGGCGCTGGAATTCTTCCCTTTTTGCGTTTCCCGAAAGGGGCCAGCTTAAAAGAGCTTGGGGAAGTGTCGGGAGCATTCATTACGGGGGGCCGGCAGATCGGGAGATACTCTGTTCAGGGGGGTTCCCGAACAGTCTATCCGCATTTACCGATCTCACTCGGGATGGGGCACGGCCTTTCGGATTCTGCAGGCACTAATTAAAGCGATGATACGTGGTGAGTTCTCATAGGTCGGTGGTTACGGCCCGACTGATCGAAATACTCGCCTGATAAGTATAAATATGACCGGGGGGTGTTGGTCTTAGCCACCCCTCTGATTAAGTCTCGAAATAGTTTTTGCCATGGCCTCTCAAGGAGGAGAGCGATCGTCTGATGAACTAAGGGCGTCAATCAATGGCCTGTTACATCCGACGAGGGGCCACCCACGATCACGTCGACGGGCTAGGCCTAGCGTCGACCCTCGCGAGTCACCAGCGGCTCGTGAGGGTTGTTGAGGAATATGTTGACGTTTCTACGAGGGAGGCGGAGGCCCTGCGCCGGGTGGCGGACCGGCAGAAGGAAGAGATAGTGTCACTCCGCCAGCAGGTCGCCGATCTCACTGAACGCCTGGAGGACCTGCTGGCGTCCGGGAGTGACAGTGAGCCCTAGCTGGGCTTCTTCTCCTCTTTTCTTTTTCTTTTTGTTTCTTCTGTTTTTCTTTTTGTATTTCCTTTTATAATTAATGAAAAAGGCCTTTTTTGACAACCTCTTATTTTCGAAGAAGAACCATTCATATTTGGTTGAATAGTCGGAGAGCCTGGGTGGCTCCATTGGTTCACGCGCTGAGTCATGGCTTCGTTTGAGCCGGGCGTTTGTTCGGTAGGTTATAGGGGCATTGCCCAAAGATTTTAGCAGCAAAGGGGAATTCCCGGCTTTGCCTGGGGTTCGTGGCCGGTCATGTAAGGCTTTTTGAACCCTTTAGGGGTTTGCCGGAGGCACATTCTTTGTCTGTTTAAGGTTTTTGCTCAGTGTGCCTTTTTCAAATTGGCCGAAGTTCTGGGGACTATTTGGAAGTCCTTCGGTTTTAATCGGGGCCCGCGTACTTTGGTTTTCTGCCGGGATTTTAGTTCGAAGAGTTATTGCTCGGCCCAACCGAGGTTCGGATATTAGTTGCTCGGCCCAGCCGAGGTTCGGAGAATTTTTTACTTGGCTCTACCAAGGTTCGGAGAAATTGTGGCTCGGCCCTGCCGAGGTTCGGAGATTTTTTACTTGGCCCTACCAAGGTTCGGAGAATTTGTTGCTCGGCCCAGCCGAGGTTCGGAGAATTTGTTGCTCGGCCCAGCCGAGGTTCGGAGAATTTTTACTTGACCCTGCAAGGTTCGGAGAAATTGTTGCTCGGCCCTGCCGAGGTTCGGAGAATTTTTTACTTGGCCCTGCCAAGGTTCGGAGAAATTGTTGCTCGGCCCTGCCGAGGTTCGGAGAATTTTTACTTGGCCCTGCCAAGGTTCGGAGAAATTAGGTTCTTGGCCTGCCAAGGTTCCTCGGCCCAGCCGAGGTTCGGAGAATTTGTTGCTTGGCCCAGCTTCAGAGAATTTTTTACTTGGCCCTGCCAAGGTTCGGAGAAATTGTTGCTCGGCCCTGCCGAGGTTCGGAGAATTTTTTACTTGGCCCTGCCAAGGTTCGGAGAAATTGTTGCTCGGCCCTGCCGAGGTTCAGAGATTTTTTACTTGGCCCTGCCAAGGTTCGGAGAATTTTTTACTTGGCCCTGCCAAGGTTCGGAGAATTTGTTGCTCGGCCCAGCCGAGGTTTGGAGAATTTGTTGCTGGCCCAGCCGAGGTTGGAGATTTTTTTACTTGGCCCTGCCAAGATTCGGAGAATTTGTTGCTCGGCCCAGCCGAGGTTCGGAGAATTTTTTACTTGGCCCTGCCAAGGTTCGAGAATTTATTGCTCGGCCCAGCCGAGGTTCGGAGAATTTGTTGCTCGGCCCAGCCGAGGTTCGGAGATTTTTTTTACTTGGCCCTGCCAAGGTTCGAGAATTTGTTGCTCGGCCAGCCGAGGTTCGGAGAATTTTTTACTTGGCCCTGCCAAGGTTCGGAGAAATTGTTGCTCGGCCCTGCCGAGGTTCGGAGAATTTTTTACTTGGCCCTGCCAAGGTTCGGAGAAATTGTTGCTCGGCCCTACCGAGGTTCGGAGAATTTTTTACTTGGCCCTGCCAAGGTTCGGAAAAATTGTTGCTCAGCCCTGCCGAGGTTCGGAGATTTTTTACTTGGCCCTGCCAAGGTTCGGAGAATTTTTTACTTGGCCCTGCCAAAGTTCAGAGAATTTGTTGCTCGGCCCAGCCGAGGTTCGGAGAATTTGTTGCTCGGCCCAGCCAGGTTGGAGATTTTTTTACTTGGCCCTGCCAAGGTTCGGAGAAATTGTTTCTCGGCCCTGCCGAGGTTCGAAAAATTTTTACTTGGCCCTGCCAAGGTTCGGAGAAATTGTTGCTCGGCCCTGCCGAGGTTCGGAGATTTTTTACTTGGCCCTGCCGAGGTTCGGAGAATTTTTTACTTGGCCCTGCCAAGGTTCGAAGAATTTGTTGCTCGGCCCAGCCGAGGTTCGGAGAATTTGTTGCTCGACCCAGCCGAGGTTCGGAGATTTTTTTACTTGGCCTGCCAAGGTTCGGAGAATTTGTTGCTCGGCCAGCCGAGGTTCGGAGAATTTGTTGCTCGGCCCAGCCGAGGTTCGGAAATTTTTTACTTGGCCCTGCCAAGGTTCGAAGAATTTTTTACTTGGCCCTGCCAAGGTTCGGAGAATTTGTTGCTCGGCCCGGAGCCGAGGTTCGGAGATTTTTTTTACTTGGCCCTGCCAAGGTTTGGAGAATTTGTTGCTCGGCCCAGCCGAGGTTCGGAGAATTTGTTGCTCGGCCCAGCCGAGGTTTGGAGATTTTTTTTACTTGGCCCTGCCAAGGTTCGAGAATTTGTGCTGCTCGGCCCGGTCGAGGTTCGGAGATTTTCTGTTCAGATAGGTAGCTCGGTCGTGCCGAGGATTGGTAAGCAGCATCTGTTTCTTTTCGCAATCTTTGGCAATGTAATGCATAATGATTTACGTTGCAAATTACGAAAACACATGTCGACAGGAAGGTATAATGAGGCATATGAAAATGGACTTATAGAGGACATACCCTATTGATAATACTTACGGAGATTGTCCGAGTTCTATGTCCGGGGGATGGATTTCCCGTTTAAATCTTGCAGCTTGTAGGTTCCCGGTCCAATGATCTCCGCTACTTGGTATGGGCCTTCCCAGTTTGGTGCCAGCTTTCCTTGTTCCAGTGGTTTGGAAACAGAGGCCTTCCGGAGAACAAGGTCGCCAGGCAGGAAGGCTTTCCCTTTGACTCTGGAGGCGTGGTAGCGGGCCACCCTTTGTTGATAAGTAGCCACTCTGATCCGGGCCTTCTCTCTGATCTCCTCTATCAGGTCGAGGTTGGTGCGGAGCTGTTCGTTGCTAGCTTCCTCTGAGTAGCTTTCCACCCACAACGATGGGAGGCCTATTTCCACGGGGATAACGGCCTCCGTGCCGAAAGCCATCCGGAATGGGGTTTCACCTGTCGGGATTCTCGGGGTGGTGCGGTAGGCCCATAGAACATGATGCAGCTCCTCCGTCCACCTGCCTTGGGATCTGGAAAGGCGAGCTTTGATCCCCTAAGGAGGGTCCTGTTGGTCACTTCGGCCGCTCCGTTGGCTTGTGGATGCCCGACCGAGGTGAGGTGGTGACGGATTCCATGCTCCTCACAGAATTGGCAGAATTTAGAGTTGTCGAACTGCTTACCGTTATCGGTGATTATGGTATACGGGAGGCCGAATTGACAGATGATGGACCTCCATACAAAATCTCTGGCCTGTGCCTCGGTTATTTGTGCAACCGCCTCCGCCTCGACCCATTTAGTGAAGTAGTCGATGGCGACAAATAGGAATTTCCGCTGCCCCGTGGCAAGCGGAATGGGCCGAGGATGTCCATCCCCCATTTGGCGAAGGGCCAAGCGGAGGATATGGGAACTAGGACGGCGGAGGGGAGCCTTTGGATGCTTGAGTGCCTCTGGCATGGGTCGCAGGTTTGGACTAGATCGTCTGCATCCTTCTACATAGTCGGCCAGTAGTAGCCTTGTCGCAGCACCTTGTGGCATAGGGACCGGCTTCCCAGATGGTTGCCGCAAATCCCTTCATGTACTTCGTGCAGAGCATAATCTGCTTCGGACGGGCGAAGGCATCTGAGCAGTGGCATGGAGAAGGACCGTTTGTAAAGCTGGTTGTCGATCAACACGTAGTGGGTGGCCTGCAGCTTCAGCTTTCTAGCCTCTCTCCGGTCGGGTGGAAGCGACCTTTCTTTAAGATATTTAAGAATGGGATCAAACCATGATGGTTTAGCTTCAACTTGCATTATTCGGTCGGCTTCCGCGATGCTGGGCTTTTCCAGAGTCTCCATGTGGAACTTTTGTTCGGCGTCCATTGATTCCGCGGTCGCCAATCGGGAGAGTAGGTCGGCGCGGGCATTCTCGGATCTGGGAATCTGAATGATCTCAAATTCGGTAAAATGGGGAAGCAGGCTCCGCACCTCTTGAAGATATCGAACCATGTTCGGCTCCCGAGCTTCAAACTCTCCTCGCACATGACCGGCCACCAGCTGAGAGTCGATGAAGGCATTAAGCTTCTCCACCTTTAGATTGCGGGCGATTCGGAGGCCGGCTAACAGGGCTTCGAATGGACCGGGAGCAATCGCCAAGGCTATAAGCCCCGAGATTCGAACACCTGGCCCATACCTCCATGTGGCCTCCCAGGATGAAAGCGGTGCCCTAATGCGCGCCAAGCCAACCGCCTGAGTTATGACATATGCAGAGATTTCCTCTTGATCCGAATCATGATCATTAAATACAGGGGATCGTCCGCCAGCATTACGGAGGTGACAGGTTCAGGGGATTGTCCTACGAAAATAATGTCCTCCAATAGCAAACGGCTGCATGCGCCGTACGTCAATACGACCTGCATGGGAAAAGAGCACCTTCCGGAAAGCTCTGGAGCAGCTTTATGTTCCCAACAGCACCGTATCATCAATTTCAGTGAAATAAAAATCGATTTACCTGCAGGACGGTAGGGCGCTGGCAGAATAACAAAATGAGCACGAAGGCTGCGTAAACCGTTCTTTCAACGAAAAATAAATGACCAAGGGAAGCGAAAAAAAAACTCCGGCAACCACCTTCATACGTCGGCCCCAGCCGACCTATTGTGCCCATCGGCCCCAGCCGACCTATTTTGCTTGTCAGCCCTAGCTGACCTATCCTGCTCGTCGGCCCTAGCCGACCTATTTTGCTCGTCGGCCCCAGCCGACCTATTGTGCTTGTCTGCCCCAGCCGACCTATTGTGCTTGTCGGCCCCAGCCGACCTATTGTGCCCGTCGGCCCCAGCCGACTTATTTTGCTTGTCGGCCCTAGCTGACCTATCCTGCTCGTCGGCCCTAGCCGACCTATTTTGCTTGTCGGACCTAGCCGACCTACTTCGCCCGTCGGCCCAAACCGACCTACCTTACCAATCGGTCTTAACCGCCCAGTTTCATTTCCTGAGTCTTAATTAAGACATGAGCCAAACCAAATCGCCTGCGGTTCGCCAGTCAAGGCTATCGCCCCGCCTTGGGCCAAGCCAATGTATTCCCTCAATCCCGAAACAAAGATGACCAAGGAACATCAACGAGCCTCGTCTTCGTTGTTGGAGGCCGGGAAAGAGAACCGGATGTCATATTCAAAGGTTACCCCTCTGGACTGGTGAGGACCAGGCCCGCACCGGAGTGATGGCATTAGATGACCCGATATGGAGGAGCCACCGGGCCCCAGATTTTGGTTCTTCGGGGGGGTCTGGGGCAGAACCATCCTCCGGGATGGTACACTCGAGGAGGAAGTCGGCTAGCACCTGAGCTTTGATGGCTGGGCGAGGCTAAAGTGTATGTCATGCTCGCTCAACTCGATGGCCCACTTGGTCATTCTTCCTGATGTCTCGGGACGGTGGACTACCGCCTTGATGGGTTGGTCGGTCAGGACCGTTACAGAATGTGCTTGGAAGTACGTCACAGCTTCTGAACTGAGGTGATTAAGGCCAACACCATCTTCTCAATCCTGCTATACCTTGCCTCCGCATCGCGGAGTAGCCTGCTGACATAGTAGATCGGCTTCTGGACTTTGCCTTCTTCCCTGACCAGTACCGAACAGACGGCACCCTCTGAAATAGCCAGGTACAAGAACAGGGTCTCGCCCGGGGCCGGACTGCTGAGGAGTGGGGGCGAGCCGAGGTATTTCTTGAGATCTTGAAATGATTTTTGACATTCAGGAGTCCACAGGAAGTTCTTAGCCGACCGGAGGGTTTTGAAGAAGGGGAGGCATCTCTCGGCCGACCGCGCCACAAAGCGGTTAAGAGCCGCTATCCTCCGATTAGGCGCTGGACCTCTTTAATAGATGCCGGGGGTGCCATTTGTTGGAGAGCTTGAATCTTCTGGGGGTTAGCTTCGATACCTTGCTGGGAGACCATGAAGCCGAGAAACTTCCCGGAGTTAACGCCGAAGGCGCATTTGGTCGGATTGAGTCTCATCCCATACTTGCGCAGCGTTGCAAAGCTCTCTGAGAGGTCCTCGACATGCCGTGATGCTTCTTTGCTTTTGACCAGCATGTCGTCCACGTACACCTCCATATTCTGGCCGATTTGCTCCTTGAATACTTTGTTAACCAGCCTCTGGTAGGTTGCACCTGCATTCTTAAGACCAAAAGGCATGACACGGTAACAGTAAGTACCTCGGTCGGTTATGAAGGCGGTCTTTTCTTCATCCTCGGGGGCCATCCGGATCTGATTGTAGCCTGAATAGGCGTCCATGAATGACAGCACCTGAGGTGGCATCCACAAGCTGGTCGATCCGGGGAAGAGAAAAGTTGTCCTTCGGGCAGGCTTTGTTGAGGTCGGTGAAGTCGATGCAAATCCTCCACTTGCCGTTCGACTTCTTCACCATGACGACGTTTGATAGCCAGCTCGGATAATTTACCTCCGGACGAAATTTGCCTTGATGAGTTTGTCTACCTCTTCTTCAATGGCCTTTTGTCGTTCCGAGGTGAAGCTCCTCTTCTTCTGCTTGACGGGCCTGTGCATCTCGTCCACGTTGAGACGATGGACGAGAACCTCGGGGCTGATCCCTGGCATGTCGGAGGCGGACCAGGCAAGATGTCAGCGTTGCTTCGGAGAAACCTGATCAATCTATGCCGAGGTTCGCCCTTAAGCAGCGATCCGATTTTTATGGTTCGGTCGGAACGAGCCTCATCCAATGGCACCTCCTCCATTTCCTCTGCCGGTTCTCTCGCTGTTCGGCAAAGTCCTCTCGAGCATCTAGCCCATCAACCTCCGGCATTCTAGACTGAAGGCTTGTAACAAAGCACTGCCGAGCCATAGCTTGACTTCCTCGCACAATTCCAACTCCTTGCTCGGTGGGGAATTTCATGGATAAGTGCGGGATGGAGACAACTGCCTTGAGGGACATCAGACCGGGCCTGCCGAATATTGCGTTGTATGGAGACCTGAGGTTGGTTACTAGGAAGTCCGTGTGGATAGTGGCCACAAGGGGCCAGGCTCCCGCGCGGACCGTCAGGGTGACGACCCCTTCCGGGACGATGACGTCGCCTGTGAATCCCATTAGAGTGGAATCCACGGCTCGAAGGTTTTCTATGAGTAATTTCATCCTGGCAAACACATCGAGATACAGAACATTTACCGAACTTCCACTATCAACGAGGATTCGGCTTACATCATAATTATTCAAGTTGAGGGATACAACTAATGCGTCATCATGGGGGAACTGTATCCCTTGGAGATCATCGTCGGAGAAGGAGAGCTTGCCCGTCCGCGCCCTCTTCGGCGCCGATCCTTCACCGTCGTTCCTGGGGCTCGACCTGCTGGCCTCTTCGATCATGTTGATGCGGCCGATCACGGGCGGATTCGGTGGAGGAGGAGGTTGTTGAAGTTCGGGCTGGCGGTCACCTCCTTGTCCTAGCTCGGGCGCCCTCCTGAACTGATTCAGTCATCCCCGCTGGATTAGCCTCTCGATTTCATTTTTCAGCTGCCAGCATTCTTCAGTGTCGTGGTCGTGCTCCCTGTGGTAGCGACAGTACTTGGTGGATCTCTTCGGGTCGGATTCCCTGGGAGAGGAACTGGCCGAGGGAGCTGGCGCTCTATTTCCATGAGGATTTGCGCCCGGGCATGATTAGCGGAGTGTAGTGATCGAATCGCCTGGGAGGGCTCCGGGAGCGATTCCTTGGCGGCAGCGGGGGAACTCTTTGGCGGCGAGGTGGACTTGGCCAACGGCGGGACGGTGCCTGTCGGGACCTTTGGGCTCCTTCTTCTTTGCCTGCTCGGCGCGGGCAACTCTCCGCGATTCTTCGACCCTAGCGTATTTGTCCGCTAGGGCCATCATATCAGAGAGGCTAGGGGGGTAGCCGACTTCCATAGCCAGGTAGAAGTCGCTTTCCTTTGAGACTCCCCGCCAAGGCGGACATAGCCACCTCATGATTAAGGTGGTCCACTTCTAACATGGCCTTATTAAAACGGCCAAGATAATTTCTCAAGGACTCCCCCTCTCTCTGCTTAACTTCAGAGAGGGAGTCAGATCTTCGTCGGTGGCGGCGGCTGCTGACGAACTGGCCAATAAAAAGATGGCGCAGCTCGTCAAATGAATCGATGGAACCTGGCTTCAAGGCATTGAACCAGGTTCGGGCAGATCCTCTGAGGGTGGAGGGGAAAGCGCGGCAGAGGATCGCGTCGGATGCTCCGTGGAACATCATTATTGACCGGAAGCTGCTAAGATGGTCGTCCGGGTCTGAAGAGTCGTGGTAGGGTTCGATGGCTGGTAGCTTGATATGAAGGGAATCACTTCCTCCATAATCCCCTTGGAGAAAGGGATGCCCTGCTCCGCTTTGGGCTAGGGCGGATGGGCCTGCTTGGCAGCGTCCAGTTCCTGACGCATCTCCTGGATCTGACGACGGATCTCCTCTTCACCGGTCAGAGGAGGAGCTGGGCGTGAGGATCGCAAGGACGGCGTCGAATCAAGGTGGGAGGTCACTGGGGAGAGGGATCGGGCTCGCCGAGATCTGGGAAGATCCCTATCATAACCGCCTCACGGGACTGGTTTGTCCCCTCTGGATCGGTGTGGGGGGTCGCGGATTTATGCGACTGAAGGAGGAAGTTGCCGGCGAAGAAGGAATCGCGGCCTCCTTATGAAAGTGCGGAGCGGAGGAGCCGTAAGGCGCTCCTGGACCAGGTGAGTCAGGGCCTGGACTTGCTGGACCAGCGAGGCGAACTGATCCTGGGTCACCGGGATGGCAGGCGGTGACGGGGTTTCGATTGGTGGAGGTTGCGGCGCTACACCGCTAGTCGGATCAGGCCTCTGGGAAGCGGCCTGATCTTGGGCTTCAGAGGTTGCTCTTCTCCGATTGGCCATTAGAAGGTTCTACTTCGGACCGAGATCCTTATCTCTTTCTTCAAGTTTTAATGGGACTTGAGGCCCTTCCTCTAGCGCCAATCTGTTGCCACCGGGATCCGTCCTCCGACTCGGCGCAGTCGATCTCCTGGGGCGGACCTGCACACAAGTCCTCGCGCGAGAGGCGTTGGGGGTGGCCCTCCGCGGAAGACCCTCCGACGCTCAAGTCAGTGGGAGGAAATCGGCGATCAATCAGAAAATGGGGAGGTGGATCTCTCCGGTGAGTCTCTCCAGGGCGGCCGATCGGAAGCTCTAGAGGGTGAGAGCACCGACGAGCAGCTGGCGAGAGCAGGAGAGTGAGAGTGAGAGTGTGAGCGCATGTACCTGAGGGAATCTGGGAGTGTCGTATTTATAGGTTGTCACCTGGATCTTGAGCGCCTTTGGAAGGTTCGAAGGTTGTTAGGATACGGAGATGGATCGAATCGGGCCGTTGGGATCCATATCTTGTTTGTTAGGGGATCGACGGCTAGGAGAGCTCCTTGATGGCTTGAGATCTAGTAGGTGTGTAGGTCTCAGGTAGCCGTGGTAGGTTCTAGACCACTTCTCAATATGATTCCTTGCCTAGGATGTTGTTATGATAGGCCTAGGCTCTCCCGCGTCAGGTTCCGCGGAGGTGAGTATTGGATCATGGATCGCTCAGTGAAGCCGAGCCATGGAAGCTCGGGGGAAACGAGCTACAGGAAGCTCGGGAGGGCCGAGCTATGGGAGCTATGGGAGCTCGGAGGAGCCGGGCTATGGGAGCTCGGAGGAGCCGAGCTGTGGGAGCTCGGGGGAGACGAGCTATGAAAGCTCGGAGAGCCGAGCTATGGGAGCTCGGGGAGCCGGGCTATTGGAGCTCGGAGGAGCCGAGCTGTGGGGAGCTCGGGGAGCCGAGCTACGGGAAGCTCGGGAAAGCCGAGCTATGAGAAGCTCGGGGATATCTTGGCGGGCGAAGGGATGGGGTCGGTCTTAGCCTCTCGCACAGATATTGATGCAATGACGATTTTACCCCCAACAATGACGATAACAACTTGTGACTAAAAACAATAATTTTTCATGATGTACAATAGCTTATGAAAAGAGTGAATAATTTTATGGAACAATTTATGTCACCACTAAAAAGAAAATTGGTTGCAAAACATTAAGTTGTCACGAAAAAAAATTTCAACGTTCCCTTCACTACCTACCTTTTTGTTTATAATATTTTCAAAATTAAAAATTATTTTTTATGATGCTTCTTTAAAAGTCGTTGCAAATTATGTTAATTCTATAACAACAATATTTTTTTGTCACTAAAATAACTCGTGCATTGAAATCAATGACAAGTGAAAAGTCTAGTTGCAAAACATTCCCTCGTTATAACAAGAATTTTAGTGACCACACAAATGTACTTGTAATAATGTTTCAATTATTTTTTATTTTTTTGAACTACCCTTTTTTTAGAAATATTTTGTGCATGGATTTTGGAAAGATTGAAATCAATGTCTTTGATTAATTTTAATATAATATTATGGAATTTTTCATTGGAATTTTATGTTATAGTTATTGACGACTAGAATGTTGTCACCACTTAATTATAGTTGCATAATGGATCACTATTAGTCTGGAAGCAGGCTTGGACTGAATATAGAGCCATCAAACCTACCCAATTTTGAGTTAGGGTACAGACTAGGTGTAAGTTAATTTAGGTTAGACTTAGGCTTAAAATTAGAGTCCAACAAATTTAGACATGCTTCGGCCAATACTTGATCTAACCCAAATCAAGCCTAAAAGAGAGATTAAGAATGACATTGTCCGTAGGATTAAAATAAGTTAAATAAAATAGAAAAATGCAAATAGAATATCATGTGATCATGTAGTACTTGTCAAGCTAAAAAAATGTTTTATAGGACAATTATAAGACTAATTATGCTTTATGGTATGAAATATTATATAGTTAAAAAATAAACGTATATGAGATGAATATTATAAAAATGAGAATGATGAAATTGATGTATAGTAATATAATAAAAGATAAGATAAGAAATGAAATCATTCATAAAAACATAGAGGTAGTTTCAATCGAGGATAAATTAAATGAATGATAACTTAGATAGTTTGGACACGTGCAATTAACATAAATTTAGAGTTGCACCTATGCGAAAAATAAGTTGATACATGTAAAAAAAATAAAAAATAAAGATAGATAAATAAAATTATGTAAGAAAAGTGATAAAACAAGATTTAAAATTTTATTTATTAAAAAATAAAAAAATTTATATAGCCGATTTTAAATGATTTAAAATTAAAATTTTATTGTTATTGTTATAGTAGTATTAATTAATAACATCCTTTCATGACCTGATGGGTTGGCCTGGACACGTATTGTATCCAATGGATGGCTTTTTGGGACTGGATGACCAATTCCGGGTAAATGATCAAGCCGTAAGTTACCACGTCTATTTAACTTTAAAGTCCTTGTTATATATAAATATAAGTCCGTGAGCCGTGATGGATGAGCAACACAAGAGTCCGGCTCGGTTTTCTAACTCTTTGCTATGGCTTTTTTTTTTTATTGCTATGGGTTTATTGGACGGGCCTAAAATCTCGCAATCTCGTCTTCCTGTGTCACTGAGACGGCGCCGCATTAACTGGATCCTCCAACGCGAAGGAATAGAGAGCACTGTGACCCAAACGAAGTCCCTCTCTCCACTGCCATTGCCACTGCCACTGCCACCCCTCCAACGCTGAGCGCGCCGCCGTATCATGCGAGCTCCACTGAATCCGACAAGATATCCAAAGCCATTAAAAAAAAAAAATCCCGCAAAATATCGCTAAAGTTGACATAGGCCCAAAAATTCAACCTAGGAGATATCTCCTAGGTTGTGGGTTCCCTTGTTTGACCACAACTAGATCACGTATTCTCCCTGTCTGCTTTAATAATAATTAAAAAAGAAAAAAACGAGCAAAGCAAAGAGAGCCCCGGTGACAGAAAGAGGAGGGAGCTGAGAAGAGCGAGATGTCGATCCTGTGGTTTGGTCTACCTTTGTTGTGCGCGGGGGTGGCCATGGCGTATTTGGTGCACCTGTGCTTGCTGTGGTCCAAGACAGTCCGGGAAGCCGAAGCAGAGGCGGCGGCGGCGGTGAAGGAGGAGGCGGAGAAGGGGGGGGTGGAAAGAGGGTTGACGGAGAGGAGCTGGGAGGCTGGAGGAGGGTAAGATGGCGGTCGGCGGGAGAGAGAGTGCGTGGTGTGCCTGAAGGAGACGGAGGAGGGGCAGGCGGCGCGGGTGCTGCCGAGTTGCGGCCACGCTTTCCACCGCGCCTGCGCCGACGCCTGGCTCCAAGCCCACGCGGTGTGCCCCCTCTGTAGGGCCCTCCTCTCCCTCCCTCCCAACCCCAACCCCAACCCATGCCCATCTCCTTCATGAATAATGAGCCTGATTATACTCTCTTCACGATCACTGGCAGTATATTATTTTTCTTGGTAAATATATTAATTCTTTCTGCAATATATAGCTACAATCATCGCTTTTTTGAGAATAAACGATGTTGTTGTGTTGTAAGAAATTCTTTATTTTTTATTCGAGAGCTAGTTTTTTGAACTAGCTTGTTTTCTTTTTATTTATTTATTATTTATTATTTATTGTGTGGGTCTGTGTCTTAGTTGATTCCTTTAGGCTATGTTTGGATGTTTGGAGGGGAAAGGAGGGGACAGTAAAAAGGAAAGGAATGGAAGGAAAGGAAGGGAAATGAAGGATTGTTCTCTCCTCTTGTTTGGAAAGGATAAAAGGGAAAGGAAGGGTTTTTTTTTTTTGAATAGAGGGAGGAAAAGGAACGAAAAAATTTGTGACAATTATATCCCTCCAGAATAGGGAAAGAATGAAGAATAAAAAATGAAGGGATATTTTGGTCTTCCACAAAAGTATGACTTAACATTTTTTTCTACCCCAGCTTATCCCCGATTTGGGGGTTAACAGATTTACACTAGTTGAGGATGAAAGAGGAGAACCGGTTACTCCCATTCCCTTCCCCTCTTTTTATCTTTCTCCAAACAAGGTGACTTATGATCTTTCCCTTTCTTTTTCATCCCCTCCCTTTTGTTCCCTCCCATCTAAAGAGACCTTAGCGTTTGTTTGGATGGGAGGGAATTGAGGGAAGGGAAGGGAAAGGAGGTAAAAGGTCATAAGTTACCTTGTTTGGAGGAGGGTGAAGAAAGAGGGGGAAGGGAATGGAGTAACCGGTTCCCTCCTTTTCCTTTAGCTAGCGTAAATTTGTTAACTGGGAAAAAGTTTAAGTCATACTTTCTGGAAAGACCAAAATATCCCTTCATTTTTATTCTTCATTCTTTCACTCCACGGTTTATTTCTATTCTGAAGGGATATAATTGTCACATAACTCTTCCTTCTTTTTCCTCTCTATCCAAACAAGATAATTGATATTACCCTTCATTTCCCTTTCATCCTTTCCAAACAAGAGAAGAAGAGCAACAATTCCTTCCCTTCCTTTCCCTTCCATCTCTTTCCTTCTTTTTACTCTCCCCTTTCTTCTCCTCCAAAGATCCAAACAAAGCCTTTAAGGGTCTGTTTGGATGGGAGAGAATGAAGGGATGGAAAGAAAATGAGGGAAAAGATCATAAGTTATTTTGTTTGGAAGAAAGATAAAAAAGGAGGGGAAGGGAATGGGAGTAACGGTTCCCCTCCTTTTATCCTCAACAAATGTAAATCTGTTAACCCCCAAATCGGGGGTAAGCTGAGGAAGGAAAAAATGTTTAAGTAAGACCAAAATATCCCTTCATTTTCTATTCTTCATTCTTTCATTCTCACCGTTTATTCCCTATTCTGAGGGGTATAATTGTCACAAAATTCTTTCCCTTCCTTTCCCTCCTTCTTGTCCAAACAAAAACAACCCTTCCTTTTCCTTTCATTCCTTTCCAAACAAGAGAAGGAGAACAATCCTTCCTTTCCTTCCTTCCATTCCTTTCTTTTACTCTCCCCTTCCTTCCCCTCTAAACATCCAAACATAGCCTCATTTGGATGGGAGGGAATGAAAGGAAGGGAAGAAAAAGGAGGAGAAAGATCATACCGATTCCCCTTCTTTCCCCCTCAACAAGTGTAACTTTGTTAACCCCCAAATTGGGGTAAGCTGGGAGAGGGAAAAAAGTTTAAAGTCATTCTCTAGTCTAGGATTTTTCTTCTCCTTCAACTCGCTGCCGCCTTTCGTTGCCTTTCCCTTCGTCACCGAGCAATCGTTACGAGGTATGTGTTCAACCCTTTTCGTCCTCTGTCGTTCGCTACCTTTGTTATCCTCTCATAATCTTCTTTTTAGTTTTACTTTATTTTATTTTCTTTCAACTTATTTGCTTGCTGGTGTGGAGAGATTTGAACGAACTAGTTCTGTTGCATTCTATAATTTGCTAATGTACAACGATGTCCAATATATTGGATAGAGGAAGCATTTACTTCTCGCATGGCCTGGTCTGACATCATCCATTTCTATGCACTGTTTCGACTACCTAAAACAAGTAAGACAATCACAGCCCTTGGTCTTATCTGATGGATGAGAGTTCTATCGTTTGATCCAAGGTTCTGGACGAATGGGGGTGGCATTGACAAACATTTGGATCTGGCCGTGGTCCTTGTGGTGGACCCGACTGTGGAGTCCATGAACTAATTATAGAGTCATAAGGACATGATCTTATCTTTATATTTGTTTAAGATGCGTAGCTGTTTGTAATTACTCTCTAATTGTAGTCCTCGGTGGCCACTTGAGGCTAGATCTTTTGGCGGTTTAAAAAATAGGAAAAACTATTTGATTCACCCCCTAATTAAAAGAATAGTTACTTTGAGTATATAGAAATTTTGAGGACTTCAGCTAAGTATGTTGCTTATTTTAAGCTAGTAAATATTTTGAATTCTCAAACTTAGTATAAGTTTTTCTAACTTGCATCAGCTCAAAAATAAACATTGATAAAAAAAATTAAACTTTGATAATTATATTTATTTTGATGATGCCATATGCAACTATAAATATTACTGGTTTCTGCATCAGGGTCTACATGTGTTAATAATGAAAGTCTAGTAATCACAGAGGCAATAAACCAAATAAGGCACAAGCAATTAGTGAAACATGAAAAACTTGAATTTTCACAATTAGTGAAACATGGCAACTAGTTCTTTATATTGAATAAATATCTAGTAAAAAATGAAACTGTGCATGTGTATGTCTACGAAACTAATATGGCTTTTTGAGTTCTCCCTTGTTTTAGCTTATTAGCACAAATTGCCCACTTATGAATTGAGTTCCTTTATATCTTGAAAAATATTCTAAGATTTTAATTTCTTATTAGATGTTGTTATGGATTCAGAAGTTGTTTACTAAGATTTATTTGAGTTAGTTCTATATATTTGGGTTAGGTTTATAATTATTGCATATATAGGTTTATAATTATTGCAAAACCTATTTATTCCAAAATTAGGGAATCTTATCACAATAATGCTAAAATAAATGAAATAATTATTCCATATTTATTACACTTTAAAATATCCATTTACAAAGAAAAATTCCTCTTAAATTTGAAAGGATTCCTCCTCTATTAATAGCAATTCCATACTAGAAAGGATCTTTTTACATTGATGACCGATACCAAACCATAACCTTTCCTATTTTTTCGGTTGTTCCTCTTTGATTGATTGTAATTTTTTGCTTATTCCATCTACTTAAATTTTTTTTTTTTTGGACCGGACTAAATGATAGGATATGCAATTAGAATTAGAGAACATTCTCTCGTATTAGGTACCTTATATGCAACTACATAATAATTATGTGCTATCATCCATGGTGCATATAAGTAGCAGGGCTATTGTCTCCTTCAATATAAAAGAACATATTACTTAGGTAGAACAACGATCATATTATTGATGATTGAGTTGCTCAAATAAAATGATGGATGAACGATGTATAGGCCGATTTCCATATATAAATATAATTTATATATAATATATTATAGATTTATTATACGCAATATATTATATATTATATATTATAATCTATATTATTATGTGATATAATATAATATCATATATTCTTTTCAATCATTTTAGTTATTTTTTAAAAATATTATTTATAATGAAAATATAAAATAAAAAATTTTTATTTTTACTTATCAAATGTAATTTTTAGAGATAAAAAGAAATAAAAATTATTTTTAAAAAAAAAAAAAAACTCTCAAAAACTAAACGCAGCCTAAATAATTCTGTTTAGCGTCTAACTCTAACAGGAGCACAGTTTATACCACCCTCCCATGAACAATTCAATCCTTGTTACTAAATGAAATTATGCATAATTCCTTATACCACCAATTGAGCTAAACATAAGAACTAGAATCTATCTAATTGAAGCTAAACCATAATACCGAAGTGGATCGGTATTATCTACAGGAGCCCATTAGAACACCAAGGTTCGGGGTTTAAAATCCTCGTCTTCTAACCGATAACTTTGCCTGACATCGTTTCCGTATGCTAATTACTTTTCCAAACTCTAAAGCTTTACAGAGAATCGCCAGTAAACATAATGAATCACGAACACAGCTTTCCTCCAGCTCTCCAGTACTTTAGAATATAATTCGCAGTCTCTTTTAAAAAAATCGACCAAGATACGCAAGTGAATAGCATTAATAAAAAGAGGAATCAAGCAACATCAAGAAAAAGAGCACAAATACGAACATAGCACCGGGATCTGAAGGGACAAAAAATATAAAAATATAAAAAAATCCATTAGAAAATTCTAAACTAGTTCTCGAAATAATAAGAAGAAAGGATAAAGAATCTCACACATCACAACAAATACGATAGAAGTTATATCAATAAAGAAAGATATAATAGAGTGTCAGGCGCAAGAAGGGGACTGGGGTTGGGGTTGGGGTTGGGGTTGGGAGGGAGGGGAGGAGGGGTATGGAGGCGTTCCCTACAAAGAGGGCATGTTGGGTGGTCTTGGAGCCAGGCATCGGCGCAGGAGCGGTGGAAGGCGTGGCGGCAACCCGGCAGCACCCGCGCCGCCTGCCCTTCCTCCATCTCGTCCAGGCACACCACGCACTCTCCCCCGCCCCCGACCCCCATCTTCCTCTCCTCCACCGTTATCCCTCTTCCTCCATCCTTCTCTGCCGCCGCCTGAGCTGCCGCCGCCGCCTCCGCCGTCTCTGCATGCTCCCGGGGCATCTTGCACCACAGAAAATACAAATGCAGCAAATACGCCACGGTCATCGCCACGCACGACAGAAACAGTAAAGAAAAGACTAGAAACGACATCCGCACCATCTCCCTTTTCTCCCTCTCCTCTATCCAGAGCTCGCTTTGCTTTGCTTTGCTTACCTTCTTCAATTCCTGTGGGTATATCGCAGTGAGGGACCCGCATTACACGGTTTTTTTTCTTTTTCTGGCGCTTGCGTTGGAGCGGGCGCTTGCGTTCATGCGATGGATCCAGCGTACGTACCCATTCGTCCAACCGGGACGCAAGAGTCGCGTCCTCTCGCAAATAGAATAGACTATGTAAGTGGGTCGAGATTTTAGGCCCAGCCCAGCAAAAGCCTAACAAAAGTGTGGAAAACCCATTTCTCAAATTGCTCACGAGCTTATGTATCACAAGGGCTATAATTAGAAGCAGTAACTTATGACTTAAAATCCATTTATCCCTCCCAAGGAAAAGCCTGCATTATTTTTCAGTGCAGTAAGCATGCATTGATCATGCGAATTGACCGTTCTCGCATGTCAATACACATATTACGATCCAATGGATCTTATCATATACTGCACATATATCGGTATATACGAGCAGTCAAGCTTCATATATGCATTTGAAGGACAGTGCAGCAAGTCTTTTTCTGCCTCTCAAACTAGCTCATTTGACTCATTAGTTTACAAATTGGGAATGGGGCATCTAATCCTAACCTGCTATCTGATTGGATTGAAATCTCTATCAAGGCTCTTTAACTCATCCAAGTCTTCGAAACATATTACTAATAATCTATTGTTAAAAATATTGCATGACCTAATCTCACAAAACGAAAAAAAAAAAAAAAGAGAGAAAAAGGGCACAAAGACGATCCAAAAATCATGAAAAAATCAGCTACCATTCAGTATAAAGCGGAAAACTAAACGATTGCAGGCATTGAACGGACCAGCGTGCAGGTTGGCTACCCATCCACCTTGAACGAGATGTTTCGTTACATGTCCAAAGCTTTATTTCTTTTTGCTTTTTTTTTATTTTTTTATTATATTTGAAACTCACCAGAAGTAGAGCCATTTGGGAGAGATGGGCACCGGGCCAGCCAATTTAATGGATCGTGCCCGACATGATCTGTTATTAAACGGCTGTGCCAATTTAACGAGTCGTGCCCCGTTAAAATTTTGGCGGCCCAAAACGGCATGTGGCCCATTTTGGGCCACGGGCCATGCTAGGCCTAGGCCGTGCCAGGCCAAGGTGGTGGGCTGTGCCTAGCATGGCCCATGGCATGACTCATTCGTGCCGGATTAGGCACGGCCCATGATAGGTCGGGCCAGACATGACCCATGATGGGTTGTACATGGGTATTTTTTTTTTACAAAATTGTTGGCTCACTCTTTTTATTTTTTAAAAAAATAATCGTGCCAGGCACAACCCATCAGGACGGTGCATGGGCAATTTTTTTACAAAATAATTGGCTTATTCTTTTTATTTGAAAAAATAATTTCTAAATTTTTTTTTTATAAAAAAAATTGTTGGCTCAGTCTCAACCAAGTGATAGAGGATTGGGTTGGCACCTTTCAACTGTAGATTTCTTATTGTCTCTTATAATTTTTTTTTTCTTTAGATGAAGTTATCGAAATAGCCTTGACCACCAGACCCTCGGTGCTCGAATACACGGATGAGATACTCGCAGTTGCTACAAATGAAATAATTAAGTTTTAGTGCTCCTTTATTATTTTCTTAAATAATATAATTTTTTAAGCAACAGTTATCCAAAGGCCGTTTTTAACTTTTTATACATTTAGTTGCATAAAAAATAGGTTTAAAAATAGTTTCTTATATGTAATTAGAGGTGATCATGCATGAAAAAATACAAATTTGATCTCATATCTTTAGAATGAAGATAAAATTATCAATGTAAAAAATAATTCTATTAAAATTTAAATTTTTTAAATTCATGATTTAAAATTTTATAAATAATATTGCATTATGGAATGTCAAAATATACAATAATAGCCCATAGTTTCAAAAACAACACCAAATAACACAATACTAAATTTTTATTGTACTTATCTTATATTATATATATATTATATATATATATATTAATAAATAAAAGTGTATATATATTCAAATAAAAGGCATGGAGTTGATATTGTCATAATCAAAATAATAGCGATGAAATAAAAAAAAAGATATTTTTATATAATAATAAAAATTTATTTACGAAACGATCTTCATTCTGCATATGATAAAGATCAAATAAAAAAATCTAGATATATTAGCTTGATGGAAGAGTGTTAAAAATTAATATCCTGTTATGTCTGTCATTGTACGGGATATTTTAGCTGTGCCGATGTCCACAGAGCATCGAAATCCGCTTCTAGTGCTGATCGGCGTGTTATAGACGAAAAGAGAAGTAGGATGATTGGCGAGATGTTAAGATGCTTCTTTGCTTCAAAGATTGATTGGATGAGACGAGGCTTCAAGATAAAGGTGGACATAATTTAACCAGCGAAGATAATGATGACATAAATACTACTGATGAATGAGTCATCTCTATTTTATAATTATATATTTTTATTTTTTTAATTATTATAATGAGTCGTCTCTATTTTTTTCTCCTTTCTTATTGTATTTGAAAGTTAGCCCTAGCCTTTCTCTCTTTATGTACCATTTTGATTTAAATTAATAAACTGATAGAAGTATATGCCAAACCTTCCACCATTAAGATGGCTTCATATTAATAAATTCCTTTATTTATAAATTTTTTTTAATTTATTAAAAATATTTTTTTATTTAATTTTTTTATCAGGTCTGATAGGTCATGCCGCATCGAGCCAGCATGGCTCAAGTCCTAATGGGTCATGCCAGCCCAGACGCTTATGGGCCAACATGACCCAGACTCATCAAGAACCGTGCTATGCCGGACCGATGGATTAAATTTTTTGAATCTGATATGACACGGCTTAATAAATCGTACTAACATGGTTTGATACTGTAGCAATATTGAACCATACCGGGTATAGCTCAATTTCAGCCGTAGGCGGCACACACAGCCCGGTACCATCTCTAGTGCTGTGCCAAGTCAAACGTCCAGCCACCTTCCCACTGTCTCTGGCACCGCGACAAGGAGGGTGACCGTTTGTCTCCAAATATTAATTAATTTAATGAGTATAATCCCAAAAAAAAAAAAAAAAAAAAAGAGAGAGAATGATGGTTCTCCATCCATCTGCATAGATTAAAGAATAGACCCTCTACCATTTCAAGAACCTCAAAACTATAACCCCAATCAAGGTTTTATTTATTTTGATTTTTTGAGTGAATTTAAGTGGTGAAATAACTACAACAAAAAGGAAACTAGTTATGACAATATTAATCATCATAGAAAAATTTAATTTTATCATAAAAATCTTTGATGATAAAAAAAATCACAATACTTGTTATGAAAAGTGTGCCGGTAAATATATAGGGTGGGGAAACATATATTTTATTATCAAATATATGCAATTGATGATAAGAAAAGCTTTTGCCATTGAAGGTAAAATATTTGGTGAAGATATTTTTAATCAGAAGAAATATCTTATGATATCACATGTACTTTGATGATGTAATGAACATGTTATTAAAGACATCATATTTTTCATGATAATATCATTCATTAATAAAGATAAACAAATTCCTCATTTAAGGGTGCATATTCATTACTAAAAGATTAATTGATAACTCATGCATAAAATTATATGATGCAATATTAATAACAAGTTGATTTCATCGTTAAATGTCAAATTCAATGATAAACAAATTTTATTCATAAAAAATGAGGAATGGCTATTGGGATGAAAAAAATCTGGTTTTAATTGGGAACCATTCCAATGGAAGTGGGTTTGCAACGAGCAAACGAGGATGAGAACGAAGATAAGGAGAGTTTTTAAATTCATCAAGTTTGAATTAAAAGCTGAAGTCTTTATTTATGAATCCATCCTTGAAATCAGTTCATTTTCTTAAAATATAAATATTAAAATTTAAGCTTTTTAATTTTTATTTTTAATTATTTTAAAAATCTATCAATCTATAATAGATTTAGAGTTATATATATATATATATATATATATATATATATAGCCCACGAGAATAGAGATGAAAAAAAAAAAAAAAAATCAAACCCCGTCTGGAAACAGGGCGGGGGGTCGGATGCAGGGCCCCCCAACAATCAAACTTAGGAACCCAAATTCTTCAAATGGAGACAAAACAACGAGATCGAAGCGGTCCCGAATTTTCTCGAGAAGCCAGATAGCATGAATCTCTACGGAGAATCGACGATAACCACAATAGCTCACGAAGATAGCTCTCCTCGATCTCTCCAGTACTCACGTATCGACAAGTTTTCCAAATTCTGAATCCCTACAAAGAATCGACGATAAACACAAATAGCTCACGAAGAGAGCTCGCCTCGATCTCTCCAATTCAATTCAAAACCCAATCAAGAATCAATTCAAAACCCAATCAAAGATAACAGGCACAAATAGAAGAGAAACCAAGCGAGATCAAGAAAGGCAGCAAAAATATTTACAGAGCACCTGGATTACAAGGCTAAAGGATCTTGTACGCCACAACAACAAAAATATATATATTTAGAGAAGCAAGCCATATAATTAAACGTAGAAAGAATAAATAAACTGGATAGGGGGGAGAAGAAGGAGATTAGGGTGGGCCTTCGGGTTGGGGTTGGGGGGGAGAGGGAGGGATAGGGGGAGGAGGAGGGGAGGGGGATGGAGGCGCGCCCTACAGAGGGGGCAGGCTGGATGGGCTTCGAGCCAGGCGTCGGCGCAGGAGCGGTGGAAAGCGTGGCGGCAATCCGGCAGCACCCGCGCCACCTGCCCTTCCTCGATTTCCTCCAGACACACCACGCACTCTCCCCCGCCCCCGATCCCCATCTTCCCCTCCTCCAGCCTCTCCAGCTCCTCGGCCGTCAACCCTCTCTCCCTGACCTTCTCCGCCGCCGCCTCCGCGACGGCCGCCGCCTCCTCTTGGAGCGCCGCAGACCACAGAACGCAAATTTTCACCAAATACGCGGCGGTCAACCCCCCGCACAACAGCGACAGACCAAAGAATACAAGCCACATCATCGCCATCTCGCTCTTCCTTCGGCCGTCTACCCTCTTGCTCTCGCTCTCGCTCTCCCCCCCTCTCCCTCTGGGGCTCGGCTTTCCTTCATGGGTTCACGGAAAAAGAGGGAGAAGCCGTCTCTGACAGGGGGGAGAGGGGGCTACTTGTCGGACACGGAATCGATCTCGACCGCCTGATGGATCTTCGGCCCGACGATGCGGCAATGCGTTCGGGAGAAGAGAACCTGTCCCTTCGCAAATATTTCGGGGGTTTTTTTTTTTTTTTTTAAGTCCCTAACGTCGAAATTGACGAGGAAAAAGTTGCGCGTCGATGGGCAACCCAGGCCTCTCCGTCCCGACGCTTGATTGGAGCCATTCCGCGGTCGAGCAGCGTCACGGCGTGCTCCCAGTTGACTTCGAAAGCTACGTGGCAGAATCCTCGTGGGATGGCCTGTCAAAGCTATGAATTGTGGCAAGCTCTGCGGATTGATGATGGGTTGAGTTTCTGGGTCCATATCTGCGTTCGTGGTCTTTTGTGGGCTTCCCATTTTCGGCGGTAGATTTTCGCGGGACCCAGCGTGGGGCCCGCAAGATGCGAAAGCGCTGGCGCTGGCGCCGGTGGGTGGGTGACCTGGTGCGGGGGCATAAATCGTTCTTTTCTTTGAAAAAGTCTTTCAGCAGCGCATGAGAAAGCACTTGCAATACGTAATTAATTATATACGCATACAAATTATACATACAATATGTAAAAAAAAATAAAATTAATTTTAACATATCATACATGTGCTGCATAATACGCACTATCTGCATCGCATTCAATAAACAAAGTCATTTTTTTTTTGGGTGTTGGTCCTCATTGCCTTATGAAAATTTTCCCAATTCCTTTGATTCCATCCGATGGCGATCAAGTAATTTTTCTTGTTATAGTAAGAGAAATAAAAAAATTATTTTCATAATAAAAATGAAGCAAATAAAAAGAATACTGTTTACTTCATGAGATCCCCAATCTTCATCCTATAAAATCTTTATATATATTATTTACTTAAATATTATATATTATTTTAATATCCTAAATATAGCATCATATATAATTTTATAATATCTTAAGACTATATACTAATCTTCTTTATATTTATTAAAATTACATATATATATTTTTTAAAAAATAACTTGCAATCGAAAATTTATGTGATTATTTTTTAAAAAAAATATAATTTAATATAATTTTTATAAATTAGCTCATAATTTGTAACTATAATTAATTTACTTAAATCTATTTTATTTGTTATATAAAATTAATATTTATTTTTATTTTTAAAATATAAACAAGAAAAAAATTAAAAAATAAATATTTAATATCAAAAATAAGATTGTCCGAGGGAGGGAATTCAAAGAGATGAGATTCTTTGCGACCATAAAAATAGAAGCTTTATTAAAAGTGAGGTAGATGGAACAAAGATCTTTGAGAATATACATCTTTATGGGGATAAGGATAGAAAAGTTAATGTCTCGATTAAAAGGGATGGGGATGAGGATGGGGACATGGACAAAGGCTAAAATAGTAGTAGGAATGGAGGGTGGTTCCCCACCTTCACTCCGCTCTATTGTTATTCATATTTATGCAACCAAAAAATAAGATGCACTTTTGCCCTCTTAAAAATTAAATTAAATTAAGTTATTTAAAAAAGCGTAGGGTGTCATGTAAAAGACTAAGAGAAAAGTCATTGTGCATCGGATACGGTGTAGCTCGCATGCATCACGCCAGTAATTAACGAGTGAACGCGGTGCACTTCTATTGCATTGCCTCCAATGCAGCAAGACTTTTCTCAAGACTAAGAAGAGGTTTCAAAACCACACCTACAGCTTGTTGGCTCTTTGCTCAGCTTCATAACCGGTGAAAGTTTTAAAGCATTGTTCACCAAAGAAAGCTGAGCAAAAAGCTAGTGAAAGCTTGTTCTCTTTCAACAATTGTGCTTGTGTTTAATATATTTAAATGAAAATATTTTCTGCTGAAGATTTTAATCTCTTTAAAGTGTGTATTTATATAACTAAAATATATTCTTAGCATATATTAAGGCAGAGTTGGGCATTGGGCTAAGGGCCCAGCATAGCACTAGCCGAATCGTACCTGACACCCAGCACACACTAGCCGGATCCGTGCCTAGCACGGCCTAGTAAAAGGGGTCATGTTGGGCTTAGAAAGTCCGGCCCGTGGACCAAGCCTGCCCCGGCCCCGCGTGCCCGGGCCTGGACCGCACGGCTCACAAAGGCCTGATTAAAAAAATAAGTAATTTTTTAATAAATTAAAAAAAATATTGAGAACAAAGGATTTATTAATATAAGCCACCTTAATGGTGGATGGTTTGGCATAAACCCCTACCAGTTTATTAATTTAAAATCAAAATGGTACATGAAGGGAGGGGGGCTAGGCCTAACCTCAGAATACAATAAGAAAAGAGAATAATAGATATAACTCACTCATCAATAGTATTTGTATCATCATCATCTTGGCTAGTTAAGTCATGTCCACTTTATCTTGAAAAGAATCAGAGGTGAAGGCGTGGAGCCGAGATTTGTGAGCTTCCTCTTGTGCTCTCGCCTCTCAACAAGAGTGACATCCTTTCTCTTGTGCTTCTCAAATAACTTCCTATTGTGTAGCACTTGAATACTTGCTAGAACACTTGCAAACTAAAAATTAAATTGCTAAAGCACTTGCTAGAAGAGAGAAATAGTAGTAGTAGAGAAGAAGAGAAGAGTTGACTTGGTGTGTGAGAATAAGAAAGAAATGAGCTATTTATAGAAGTCCCAATTTTTTTTTTTTGAAAATACCCTTCAATATAGCTGTTATAGACTGTTGGGGGGTTAAAATGATCAAACCCCACCGTTAAAACGGCTAGAAAAACTAGGACTGTGCCGGCTTGGCCCATGACGGGCCGTGCCTGGCATGGCCCAGTTAAGGCCGTTAGGGGTCATGCCAGCATAGCCTCTAACGGGTCGTGCCTAGCACGGCACGGTCTGTGCTGTGCCCGCCGGTCCCAGAGGTGGGCCACAGCCATGCCGAATGGTAAATTTTTTTAACGGGTCATGCCAAGCACGGCTATTTTTTTTGATCGGTCCGGTGCCTGAGCCTGCCGTGCCAAGCATAGCCCAGTGCCCAATTCTGTATTAAGCTCTCCATATGCCACATGGCAGCAGATATTACTTCTCTTGATATGCCATATGGCAACAACTATTGCTTCTTTTTAAAATAATAATTATATGTAACTAAAATGGAAGCTCAGCTTATATTGATCTCTTCATATGTAATGTTGCAGCAAATATTATTTCCCTGTACGCCCTGTAGCAATAAGTGTGGCTTCTTCTTAGAAATAAAATATGGAGTTGAAAAGATGGAGAACTGCATATAGAAAGATAGAGTAACATAGAGAGTTGAAAAGTTGAGAAAGCACAAGAAAAAGGTAGAAGGCCTTCCATGAGGGTAAGATGAAGAATTGCAAAGTTGAGAAGCAAAGGGAAAAAAGCAGGGACCTACAACTTCTATTGCATGACTTTATACTCTTTATAAAGTAATTTTTGGAGAAACCTAGTGACCCCTTAGAACTTAATCTTTCTAAAGTAGTTTCTAAGGAAACGTAGCAACCCATTTGAGCTCTAATCAGGCACAAACCCTTTCCTTCTATGACAGCTTGTGAATTATTCGAAATGAAATAACAAAATAGCTACTTTTTTATCCTTAATTTTATTGGAATAGAAAGAAAAATTTAGAATTTCCTTGACAATTAAAGTAGGAATACTTGAATGGGATAAACAAATAAGAAACTACACTTCATATCAACTATGCACCTTCCTTTTATGTGTCATCCATCTCTAGATCAAAAACTTCTGGTTTTATTGCAATAGAAAGAAAATTTTAGAATTTCCTTGATAGTTATAGTAGCAGCATTTGAATTGTCCAAACATTTCCTTTTGAATTCTATCTCTTGGATGAATTTCTACTAGATTTTCTTCATCACCCAATTTCATCTTCTGTGGTTCAAGGATTTCAGAGGCAAAAGTAGTTGGAAGAGGAGCATGCAAAGAAGTTAAAAGAATTGAAGGCTGAGTTGGCCTCATATAATGAGTCATATAGGCTCAAAAGCAATGTTGGACCTCTTCTCTTTTTCCATTTTTTAAGAGCCCATTACAGTTGATTCATTGGCTAAATTAGTAATTCTTCTACTTCATATTTCAAAATGCATCTTTCTTGACTTTCTTGGAAAATGATGTCTATTATATATCTTTCGATATGTGCTCTTGTGATTTCCTTCCTTCTTGATATGATCTCTCTGTCTGTAGGAATATGGATTTGATAAGAAGTATTACTTCTGTATGTCTTTATTTGTTTTCAGATATGTTGTCCAACTCAATGAATACAAACTCAACATTGATTATAAGGAAAAGAAGCTGAGAATAAAAGAAAATATTAGCTTTGGTCATAAGTTTGGGATGGCTTTCATCTTCCTTTCATCCTCAACAATGAAGAATAAAAATGAATTAAACTGAATAAGAGGTATGATGAAACCCTTAACTTTTAAAATGATTGATAGAATCTTTAGAGCTATTGGTAGCAAGGATTTATTGCCTTCAAAAAAAAATGAAAATAAAATATAAGAGTGATGGAAGTTTAGTGCAAATATGATCTTTAACATCAATCTCTATATCATTCTCTAATTTGTGGAGAAATAAAAATACAACAACAGAAATGATGCCAACGAATCCTTAGATTATTTGAGTGATCAGGAGATGCTGTGGATACATTATCCCAATTTCTTAGGGACACAATAAATTATGCTTTTATCAAAATAGATTACCCTAATTTAAAGGAATAAGGGTGTACTGTAAGTTCTTCATCCTTTCGTTAATCTCTTTCAAACTCTTGTTTCCCTTCTGTTTTCAAACTGGTACTTCTCTGGGAACAAATCACACACAAATAAGGCCAGGATTCGTTGCCCAAAGATGCTAACCAGGTGTAGCGAGCATCAGGCTGTTCTGCCCAGTGTCTAATTCGACGCAGGTAGAGAGGGAGAGTAGGTGTGGGATAGTTTTTGGGTTAGAATTCCTCACCCTTCAAAAACAGATTTAGGCATCAAGAACGCTGCTACACAATATCTGAATCCTCTGTCACAGATGTCGTTATATCTTCTCACAGACTCCACGAGGGCAATAGTCCCAACTTCACCCTGGAACCAGAGGGGTTTCTTACCAACATAGTTCTCCCAAAAAAAAGAAGTTCATTGTATTGTCACCTGCCAACTGCCAAACAATTCCTAGTATTCACAGCTGTTTCCTAGCATGAACAAATTGCTCACGAAAGTCTTTAGACTTTCTGCATCACCAAACATAATAACTGGAGTCCCATCTCCGGTCCATGTCAATTACACCATCCATCAGACTGTATTTGCCTCCTGTTTAGCAAGTTCACCTGCCATGCAGGGGTGCCCACCCAATTCAACAACTTCCTTCTAATTCCAATCCACCACAACGTAGAGTGAGAAGATTTTACTGAAAAATCTTCCTTTTAGATGAAATATCCATAAGCCTCTTGTTACCAACTTCCCTGACAGAGGGCACTAAGCAATATCAGGATGCAAAATATGTGACAGTTTCTCTTCCACTATCCTTCAGAACTAGCTGGGTGCAACATCATCATATAGAATAATACTTTTAGTATTCACTACTCTCCATTTAAGATGTGCCATAAGCATTTCCCTATAGATTTCTGATTCAGAATTAATCCCTTGCATTGGTAATTGCTACTAATAGGCATAGCCCATAAGAAGTCCTTTAAGACGATCTTTAACTTCTAATCAACAAAAAAGACCTTTAGCTGCCCTAGTCATGCTACATGAAACAGATTGTCTTTAAATTCCAAGACTACCACCCCATTTCAACAAGGTTTTTCTCTTCTAGCAGATAAGAGGAAACTGGGATCCAGTACTGAATCTAGTCTCAGAAACAAGACCAGAAGTTCATTCCCATCAAGTCCACCGTCATGTGATACAAGCCACTCCTAAATGTGAAAACACCACCTGAATTTACAATGCATTACCTACCTTTAGAGAGAACCACTTCCCACTTGAGATTTTCCTTTGCACATTCTATAACTTATTGAAATCCTCATGCAGTCATATTTCAACTTCTTGCCGATCAGAACGCTAAAGAATCTCATTTTCTGCAACTGCCCAAAATCCAGTTACCTCATCTAAACTAATCAGCTCTGGATCCATGCTGAAATAATATTCAGACTCATTTGTAACAACATGATGAACCAAAATCTTGTTCACAATTCTCGGTTAACTTCCTAAATTTTTTATTACCAAACGATTAATGGCATTAGAAGAAATGATACAATCTAGTTTCACCAAACACAAGTCCTTTAAAGCAATTTTTTCTTTATTTTCAGTAATTGCAAAAGTACCCCAACTCAACTCATCTAAGCCTTTTTCCCAACTACATGGGGTCGGCAATATGAATCTACTTCCTCCACTCTACTCTATTCAAGACTAAGTCGACACTCAAATTATAAATAGTTATATTTCTCTTAATTATTTATGTCATATTAATTTAGGTTTATCTCTACCTCTATTATTATCATGAACTGTTAAAAGATCACTCTTTCTAACTGGAGCATTTAAAGGTCTTCGATGTATATGTTCAAACCACTATAATCGATTTTCTTTCATTTTATTTTCAATTGGGACTATTATTATTTCTCGTATATGTTTATTTCTAATTCTATCTTTTAAAGTTTTACTACATATCCATCTTAACATGCGCATTTCTGTTATACTTAATTTATTCACATGTTTCAGTATTGCCCAACACTCTATTTTATATAGCATAGTTGGCCTAATAGCGGATTTATAATTTTTTTTCTTTTAATTTTAATAGGATGCGTCAATCATATAATACTCCGAAGCACTCCTTTACTTTATCCATCCCGCTTTAACTCTATGATTCACATTTTCACCTATTTTACCTTCTTGCGGGATAATTGATCCCAAATATCTAAATTTTTTACTTCTTGGTATCTCTTGGCTTACAATCTTCACTGTCTCTTTATTTGTATTTCTACTTCTACTAAAATTACATTTTATATATTCAGTTTTAGTTCTACTAATCTTGAAATCTTTAGATTCTAAAGACTCTCTCCAAATCTCTAGCTTAGCATTTACTCTAGATTTAGTTTCATCAATCAACACTATGTTATCTGCAAATAACATATACCATAGGATATCATCTTGAATATATTTAATTAATTCATTCATAACTAGTACAAAAAGATACAGACTTAGGACAGATCCTTGATGTAAACATACAATAATTGAAACTCACTAGTTTCTCATATTATTGTTTAAAAATAATTATTGCTTTATCATACATATCTTTTATCAATTTTATGTACCTTTTGGTAACTCCTTTTTTCTTTAAAACCCACCATATTTTTCTCTAGGTACTCTATCATATGCTTTCTCTAAATCAATAAAGATCATATGAAGGTATTTTTTTTTCCTATACCTCTCCATCAATCTCCTTAATAGATAAATAACTTTTATGGTCGATCTTTCAGGCATAAATTCAAATTGGTTATTTGACACCAAAGTTTCCGCTCTTATTCGATTTTCTATTATTCTTTCCCATAATTTCATTGTATGACTCATCAACTTAATCCCTCTATAATTTACACAGTTTTGAATGTCTCTTTTATTTTTTATATAGGCATTAATATGCTTTTTCTCCAATTATCTGGCATTCTTTTAGTTGCTACAATCCTATTAAATAAATTGATTAACCACATGACTCAATTTCTCCTAAGACTTTCTAAACCTCAATAAAGATCGCATCTGGTCCTAATGCCTTTACAATTTTCATTTTACTCAAAGTATTTTTAACTTCAAGCATGCTAAATTCACAAAAAAATTTATTTTCATTTGTTACTCCTAAATTATCATGTCCTTCTATCCTTAAGTTTACTAAATTATTTTTATTTAATAATTTTTTAAAATAACTTTTTCATCGTTCTTTTATCTCTTCTTCTTTTACTAAGATCCTTTCACCTTCATCTTTAACACATTTTGTTTTACATAGGAATTTCTAATCAACCCATCATGAGCTAATTAGATATCCACATTAATGATAAACAATGGCTTACCTGCCTTACCATCCCTAAGCTCTGGATTATGTCTTTATCAGTAGGAACACCATTAGCAAAGCATATTCCCATCATGAATGTTGACTACTTTTTTCTGGCCAACCATTTATCATCTCTTCCAAACTTACTAAAATAATTCATAAGGTTGTGCATGGTTCAGAGTGAGAGTTAAATGGAATAAAATCAAATCCATTTGTTCCGCTTTAACCCACCAAATGCTAGAAAAGTAGCCAAACTATTCCAAGGGTAAACTAGGCATTCCAAAAAATTCATAAAGATGATGTTTCCATTTAAACCAGAAATAACTGCACCGTGTAGAGCGGAGTGGTTTGTTATGGAGCAAAGTATGCAAGGAGCAAGTTAACGCATTTATTATAAGCTAAACAAAAACAACCTAAACAACATATGACATTGAACAAAAGTTCCAAAGTGCATGACCTTGTTTACCAACTAATATTATGATATCCAAGGCATCTTGTTCTCTACAACAGATATCTTCACCATCATTATATTCTCATTTGCCAAACAGATTTAACTGGAAAATCATTAAGTCCTCATTTTCTTGCATTTTTACAGTGAAGCATAGTCCCTATTTAGTGGTATATCTTCACAAAACTCTAGTGGACCCTACTCCACTTGGTAAGCATACTATGAAACCCCTCACATCAATCCGTTAAGCTTTCCTCAACAAAACCATCATTTCAAATGTATATATTAGGATAAGCACTTCCAACCATCTGTATAGATCCCAATTGATTTCTTATAAAACACTTCACCTTCATTTGCCAATATTTATTTGTATTTTTGCTTAAAATTATATAACTACAAAAAATAACTTGATTCTCCCATGTCATGCCACATTCCTTTCAAGAGATCCGGAAGATGTCCTTATTACAATTGAATTCACCTCCAAGTTTCTTCTGAAAAAAATCTTTCCATTTGCTGGTAATTTGTTTTCAATTGTTGGATTTCTAGCTTGGAAATATTCAACTATCCATTCCTAATTTGATTGCTCCACTTAAGATGTTTCCTCACAAAGACTCCATCCTTGACCTTATCCTCCTTGAGATGCTGCTCTCTTCACCCTTCCTGATATTTCAGATGAGATCTCATCATCATTTTACTGCCATTACTTGTTGTGCAATCCTTGTACATTCCTCTTTTTACAGCACCTTCTTAAATCACTCACCATTCAAATCCATCCTCCATCACAGTTCTTTCTTTGCTCTCTTTAAAAGAGCACCCACAGCTTGTGATACAAGTCTCCTGATCATCACCAATCATCACTGTCTCCTCTTCACTAGCCCTTCCCTAAATATATCTATTTCTCTGGCATAGACATCAACAGATTTTGCTCAGTCTCTTGATTTCTCTCTACAGTCTTGACCCACTTGGCCTTTAAAAAACTTGAAAAATTACAGCTCCAGATTTAGTGCGTAACTCTATTGCACCAATAGCATAAAAGAACACCTTCATTAAATGCTAGAAGAATGCAACCTTACTTCTGCTTAATTCCACTCCTAGCCTTTATGTTTCACTCTGGTTGAATATGACACTCTTGCTAACCGATGATGCTTTGCAGCAAAACTGGTGGACAGATAGGCATGTAATGAGTTACCAATGAATGTGAAACTATAGCAAAATATTACTAATGTAGATTCACGTGTTAATCTTTCTTAAGAGTCAAAACAAACTTTTTACCTATATATGAAAATTACTTGACATGTATCAATGAACACATCATCCCTTTAACACCCAAGATGTCCAAGCCATGACCAACAGTAAATCCTTGTTGGAAAACTTGGAAACACAGTCACCATCAAACACGTTCAATACCAAAGAAGGCTTCAACCTCCTCCAAATATGAATAAATTTTCACCTTAATATAGCCATTTCCACTTCACCAAATCACCAACTGGATACTCCCATAAATGCAGGCCACAAACGCAAGCATACTCATCAATTTATCCTAATATGGGGGATTTCAACTGAGCTACCTCCACTTCAGTAATCAGGTAGTTTTAACTATCCCTCTTCACATCCTTCTAATTTCTTCCTTAGTCTAGACTCTAGAAGGCATGATAACCAAATCCAGAAATCTTTTCAACAAGATTTGACTCCAGCCTAGGAGGGGCATATTAAAAAAGGATGTCCATGCACTAAGCACATCCTCTCCACTATAAACTTTTCTTCCACCTTGAGCACTCACCATCCTTGTTGAATAAAAAATGTTTATGAATCCTGAAAATTACTATCTTCTTAGATTAATATGAGTCAATGAAATAAACAACTAAGAATCTAAAAGTTTATATTACCATCACCATTCATATGCATAAATCAACTATTACTTTTAGTATTGGGTGGTCATGCATTCACTAATTTTTGGGTTCTTTTGTCAAAAAATGGCTCAAATATTTAACTAAAATCTGTTGAATTTTGTATGTAACCAAGAGTGAAGGGGAGGGAGTTTCCAATCTAGAAATTTAAAATACAATGAATATGTATGCAAATAAGTTCTCATTATAGACACATATATCATAAGCTAGGATTTTGTTCTCTTCATGCAATTAGACATGAAAACCTATTGCTCATGTAGTGCTTTGTTATTTTTGTTTTCTAGATAATAAATTATATTTTGCCATGTATTTAAAAGAATATAGGTTTTTCTCTCTAATATAATATTTGCAATATCAAGCATGCCTAGAGCCTGTTGGTCCCCTCATTATCTCCAAGGCAACCCAAGTCAATGTGCAATTAAGTCCTTTCATTATTCTTAAAATATGCAAAGGTAAAAACTATGTTTCAGTTTGCAATTTGGTTTCTTTATGCACAGGGGTAATGCTTCCTAAAAACTGTTTGTATTCTTGCAAGGTAACAAGCATGAATACCAACTTAAGGCAACATCAAGAAAATATAACATCTGAAAGGAAACAAATCATACATATTCCAAGGTTTTCAAAGTCCAATTTGTCAGTTTCTACATTAGATTCTAGAGAGAGAAAAAGAAAAAAAAGCATCCTTGTATTCTTGCTATCACCTCTGAAGTTTATCCTTATAATAACATTAGCATTAGCCCTATTTTGGGCCTGCATGATTCAAAACTTTCATTAATGAAAGAGCCATCGAACAGCTTGCGTAAATAAAAGTATACCCTAAAAAGAGTCCTTCCAAATCTTATAAAGTATTGAAGAATTTCTTCATGTAACACCACAATAACACCTCAATGTTGCCAAACTAACATTGTGTTTTCTCCTCCTTGCCCAGCAATACAACAACAATTCACTACCTGTGCTCCACCATTATTCCTAGCAATATATTTGACAACAGGTATGAGGTTCCCACAAGGTGACAGGAAATATTGGTGTAGAACATGATCTACAGAATTAAAATTTGGAACACATGGGCATATATCTGCACACATGTATGTCTGCATGTTGATTTGCACAAGAGAAGACAAGAGAGAAGTACACAATCATTTACAGAGCTTTAAACATCCATCAAGCTTGGAGCCAACTCATTTCAACATCAAATTTGTGAAAATGATATGTAATCAATATACCATCTCAAGCATTTGAATATTATATGAAATATTTGCTAGTTCAATTCTTTGCTCTAAGCATGCCTTTTCCACTACCATATCTCAATAATCAAGCGTTGTTACTTTCAGCAATTACCACTTGTCAATGACACTTTATGTCACTTGTGAACACATGTTTGGGCATAACACTTTAGACCACTTATGACCACATGCTTGGATGTATTCTTGTAGTGGCCATGTGGATATGCACTAGACACCTGTCAAAACTCCCAAATAGTTGATGTATCTAAATTTACATCCAAGACTATTTTTTTAAGAGGCGTATCTTTTTATATTCTTTCATTTCTTTGTCCACCAGACTTCATAGATTTGAATGACCCACTAGTTTTCGACAAAAAAAAAAAAAAACAGCATGGCTTTCTAATTGTCAACATCAACAACATAAACATTTTAATGAATAATATGTCACAGATAGCAAAGTTTAAAAACTTAAAAAAAAAAAAAAAAAAAAACATGTACAAGCCTACATACATGGAAGGCAAACTCCTTTTCTAAATTATAACATATATTTCAATACATTTCAAGAGAAGTCTGACCTATTAGCTTGACCATAGTAACTAAATCAAGTTTAAGATATTAAATTTGTCCAGTTACTACATGAAACAAATCTCCCGCCCCCTCCACCCCCTCAAAAAAAAAAAAAAAAAAACGATTGTTCTGTAGGGTTCACAAAATACTAAATACTAACATTCTGTCTAGAAACAAGATTGCAGTAAAAGGGTGTTATAGCTTCCACAGCTTCTGCAACAAATCTCCCCAATGGCCCAATCACTGCAATTTGTGGATGAAACTAACATCTCAGGCAAAACATGAATTTTTTCCTTCTCCATAATCTGGAAATACGTGCATTAAATTCCATCCACCAAAGGCCTTCCAGATGGAGGATTTCTTATGAATTTATATTAGACAATATGCTACTAGAACTACCAGCACACAATCCATTGCCAGGATGAGAAACACAGTGGCCCATTGCTAAGTTAGGAATCTGAGGATGACCATCCTTTTAACTTTTTGTTTCATGATATGTTTGTTGAATCCAGTAGCTACCTGGCTTCTATTGCCCTAATCAAGAAACAGAGGTATGTCCCCAACCCCGAGCAACTTCCTGTTGGTTATAAAATCTGTGCAAAGTTAACTAATATTATTGCAAGACAATTATAACTATGTAAAAGAGCTTTCTTCCCAATCTACATTGCTTAATTGACTAAAGTATAGAAAACAAAAGTGTTATATGTTTCATAAAAATTTGTTGAATAAAATGAAAATTATTCAAACAAAAATTCATCCAATTCTCTTCTCAATTTCAAATCCATACATCTACAGCTACAAAATTTCAAAATAAAAAGGAGAAGATTACAACAGAGGAGGAGCCCTACCACTTCATTCCAAGATCACTTTCGCTCCGATCTCCTTCATCTTCTCCACAATCTTCTCGGCTTCCTCCTTCAACACCCCGTCTTCAGCACAGTGGGCGCCTTCTCCACCAGCTCCTTGGCCTCCTTGAGCCCCAAGTCCGTAAAGGTCCTGACTTCCTTAATGATCTTGATCTTGGTGGCAGCATCAAAGCTCTCGAGCTTCAAATCAAACGCCGTCTTCTCCTCCTTCTTCTCCTCCGCGGCGTTGGCGGCTCCCGCCGGGTCGCCCACCCCAGGGAGGCCACCGACACCCATTCCCGGCGTCATCACGGCCATGACCGGCATCTGCTGCACGCCCAGCCGGGTCCGCAGGGCCTCAGTGAGATCCGCGACCTCGAGAAGTGTAAGGCCGGAGATTTCGTCGACAATGGCCGAGACCCGCTCGCTGGGCTGGCGGGGGGCCAAGGTGGAGAGCCAAGAGGAGGTGGAGAGCGCCCATGGCGTGGAATCAGAAGAGGAGGGATGAAGAAGTGGACGACTCAATCGGCGGTGGGGTCTCGGTGGGAGAGAAGGGATTTAGGGTTTCTGAGGGCGAGGCGGAGAAGAGAGCGCGTGGCCCTCATGATAGCCGAGGAGTGAAAATTTTTAGGTTGTCGGACTGGGAGGAAAAGAGAAGAGAAGCGTGAGAAGGAGGGGCATGCCCTTGAGAATAGCTGGAGAGAGGAAAAGGTTTTTTTTTTTTTTAAATTAGTCAAGCATAAACCCTAGGATGGAAATTCATGTAGATGAATTACCATTTACCTTAATTTACCCAAAAACAATAAAAAAAAAGAAAATCTATTTTGAAGCCATTTTTTTTCTACTGAATATATTATGAGTGAGCAGGATAATCCAAGAAACAATGCTAATCTGATATAATAAAATTGATCCATTTAGGTCAAAATAACAATATAATTGATTCTAGATTTAAAATTTTAAAACTAACCTTTTAAATTGATTACTAATTCTTTATTTTAGAAAATTTAAAAAAAATTAAAATACTTTATATGTCATAAGTTATCCTTCATCTCTATTGATCATAAAGGTTAGATTAAACAATTAATTTGTATATATCTTTTTTTACCAAACATAATTAAGAAAAAACTTTTAAACAATTAGATATTAAATATATACTAAAAAAGAAGAAAATCAATTCTATTTTCAAACTCTTAAGGAATCATTTTCAACTATTTGAGTTAATTAATTTGGAATTAGTTTCAAAATAAGATTAATTTAGTTTTAAATTTAAAATCTTAAAATAAATTTAGAATCTTATAATTGATGGAACTCAAACTATGGTCACATGTAAAGTGAATTATTTTATTCATAGACCCAAAGAAGCATTTTGATTGCGCGAGAGGAGCTTTTTTTTTTTTGGGCAATCTGTTTATTATTTATTAAAAGTTATTATTGTATATATAAGTCTAAATCCATCACTGTGGTATCAATTTTGCAAAACAAACCAGATAAAAATTCAGATAATTGGAAATGAATCAAGATACGAAAATTGTGAAATTTCATCTTGATATTTATTATGTATGCTGCAATTTTATGCAAATTTATAAAACATTAATACAAGTACTACTATAACTAGCTTTTGAGCAATGCTATTTGGGATTCTCTTATGTCTATAGATGCGCCATTGATTCACATGTTTATAGGAAGCCAATGCTACGGCTGATTGGGTCGCTAATATTGCAGCTCGCCACTTTAGCCCATGAGAATGGCATATTGAGACCCATGCCTTCTTATTTTGCAGCAAATCATACTATCGATCTTTCGAATTTGACCCACGCTAGACTGATGTGATCGCCCGCTTATAACAAAAAAAAAACTAGCTTTTGAGGCATCACATCAAAATACTGTAGTTTAGATCTACACATTAATCTTGCTCATAACAAAGAAACTGAATATGTGCAATGTTAGACAGCTAATGAACTCCATCAAATATATGAATAGGCAGATAATTTTATATATTTTACCAATTTTCAGATGATTTTTTTTTTTTTAATGATTGTATGATATGTGAGTTATAAATAAGAAGCAAATTTTTTAAAGAAATTAAAATTTATTAGATGTCATGGGAGATAGTCTATAAGGCTATGGTTTTTTGTGGGAATATTTCGTAAGAAAGTTAGTCAACTTTTTTATTGACCAACTTAATCATATTTTTTTTGATAAAAAAGAGTCAAAAAAATAGATTAAATTTTTAAGTTATCATTTAACAGTGAAATTATGGATGATTTTTATCATGCAAAAAATATCTAAATTCATTTTTTATGAATTAGTTAAAATATTTTTTTTTATCTTCATGAAATATCTTTTCATTACTATTCTTTAATCCCTTCTTTCATCCACCTTTTACTCCGAAAAGCAAAGATAAGAGAACAGCATTTTTAAAAAATTCATAGTTGAAATAAAATATATTTTGATGATAAAATCTATATTTTATAAAGTAATATAATATTATTATTTAATTAGTAAATAGTTATTATGAAATTCTTTATTAAAATATAAATGGTATATAATTCATGTATATAATCAAAAGTTTGACTAAAAATATAGTTTTGTAAAGAAAATTGAGCTTCAATCATAAAAGATGACATATAATTAGTTTGTAAATTAGGTTTGATAGTATAAGGTAGTAGAGTTTTCATCAATAAATATATTCAATCATGATTTTGATTTAGTTTGAATTAATTTTTTAATTCTCAATTAGATTTTATTTATTTTTTTAAAATAAAAAAATATTTTGATTTTATTTTATTTTTTTTAAAAATCAAAATAAATCAAATCAATCTATGTGTATATATATGGGCTTTTATTTATATTAAAGTTAAAATGTTACTAACATGTGTGAATTATTGGATTAGGTAAGAACTATATTTTTTTTATTATGAATAATAGAATTACACTTGATTGCATAAAGTTTGTTATGAAAATTAATTTTCTAATCCCCTAAAGAGACAAATCGAATCGGCGTGAAACCAAATTTCTTGGTTTTGATTTTGGTTTTAAAAAATTAATTTAAATTGATTAGGTACCAAAGATAACTTTAAATCGATCATATTTAACTATTCATACCTTTGGATAATAACTCAAACAAGATCTAAATTTTTTCCTCTTAGGTAGTTTGCAAGATATCAAAACCTCCAATCGATGATTGGAGGCACATGGAGTAGAAGGACATGAGCATAAGTGGAAGAAGAAATTATAAAAGATAGCTATAATTAGCATATAATTAAGTTTGATCATATAAAAACTAATAAATTTTAGTAACTTATTTAAAAAATATATAATGTAGAAAATAAGGTGCTAAATAAGATATTTACTTAAAAAATATGAACTTTTAAGTAACTTTGGTGCCTTTTAAAAAATAAGACCAAAGTGTTTGTGGACCTTTTGTATTAAACTATCTCCCAGCAACTTTAAATTTAGTTTAACGAATGGATATGTTGTCAGATTATGGATGTTATTGTCTTATTAACCCATCCGTAGATTTTTGCTTAAAAATGATTATTTGTAAATACTTTTAAAAATTAATCCATCAGTTTAATTTGAGATTAAGCTTTTGCTATTGATGCTTTTTAAAATTTAATTTACATTTCACATATGTAAATATTATTTTATAAATTTATAAATATTTTCTTACTCAATAAACTAAAATTACCATCAAAGTTTATAAATTAAATGATAGAATTTATATTAAACATATTTTTTTGAACGAAGATACCATTCCTCACTTCGTTAAAGAAATTATTTAGAAATGATAGGATTTACATCAAACGTATTGTTTTTGGATGAAGATAACATTCCTTACTTTGTTAAAGAAATTACGATAGCGTTCTAGTATTTATTAATAATATTTAATATTCAACATAATAATTTTATTATTTTATTTTTGTGCATCCCTTGAAACATGATATGATCGCAAAATTATTTTAAATATAAAAGAAAATTAACGAGGGGCGTGAGATGGGAGTTTCCTATTTGCACTGCAATTTTTACTCAGCACACCCTTTTTTATTTTTTTTTTTTACTCTCTGTACCCCCAAATTACTCTCTTACCCCCCCTAGAAAAGGATATTCTAAACTACCCTTCTCCCTTTGCACTTCCCAAATCACTCTACACACCCCCTCTCCCTCAACGCACCGCCCGCTTCCTTCCCCTCTTCCCTCACTCCCTTTTCCTTCCTCAGCACGGGCAGGCAGCCTTCCCGACGACCTCCTTCCCCGGCACCGGCAGGCAGCGTCATCCCCAGCGACCTCCTTCTTCGGCACCAGCAAGCAGCGACATGAGTTCCCTCCAAAACCCACCACCTTCGCCTCCCTCCCTCGCCTTCGCCTCCGCTTCTATTGGGCAAGGTTGCCTGGTCTCTCTGTTCGGCCCTAGTGCACTCTGTTCTCCCTAATGCACTATGTTCGAACAGAGTGCACTCTGTTCGGCCTTGTATAATCGAACAGAGGATTTTAAAATATTTTTAATTTATTATAAGTTGGTTTAAAAAATTAATATTTAGTAAATACTTATATATAAAATAAATTTATTATTTAGTAAATATTTATATATAAAGCTTATTATGTTATTTTAATAAAATATATGTATAAATGGTATAGTTTAGTTTTTTTAAAAAAAATTGGATATATTTTAATCTTGCATATTAATGCTGGTTAATGTCATGTTTCATATATGGATGCTGGTCCCTCACGAGTTAGACGTATAGCGTCAACCAGGAGACATCGTGGCAGGCATGCTGAGCCTGAGGTTCCTATTGCACCATCGCCCCCAGCTGAGACAGTAGATAAGGACATCCCAGCTATGGATGTTGATGATGAAACAGATGGGCCTTGTCTAGACGGTCCCGAGGATGAGTTTGTCCTTAGTAGTTTTAGGACATATATAGCAGTCTCCATCTTGAGGCAATATGTATTGTTTGTTTGTTATTCTACTATATTTCCTTTAATGTATTATTGCGATGCTGATATATAAATTATTAATGTTATCCATTTATATTTACAGAAACGAGCCCATTGAAGTGCATGAACCATGCTGCCAAGGTAGGTAAGTGGCAGTGGTGGGCATCAGGGCAATCAAATAGGAGGTTTAGAGAAATAGTTCAGCAGTTGGGCCTGGTTGAACTAGTGCACTGCTCTTATCGGTTCACCGATAAGATTCTTGTCTTGGGCTTTGTAGAGAGATGACAGTCCGAGACGAACATTTTCCATCTTCCCTTTGGCGAGATGGCAATCACGTTAGATAATGTTGCCGTCATATTAGGGATTAATGTCATGGGTGCCTCAGTGTCACTATCATATGATAGGATGAGTGATCGGGATGCTGAGGACCTACTAGTAGAGCTGTTAGGTGTCTCACAGGTAGACGCACGTCAGGAGGTTCTATCAGTCCGCAGTCAGTTTGTGAGGTTAGAGTGGCTGAAGAGTCATTTTCATGCTGTATCTGATAGAGATAGCCACCATAGGATAGAGTGTGCAGCGCGAGAGTATTTGCTATTTTTGTTAGGGTGCACACTCTTTGTTGATAAAAGCAGGGTGAGGGTGCCCATAGTTTATCTTTCTCTATTTCGGGATTTGGATAGGGTGAGCACATATGCCTGGGGTGCTGGTGCCTTGGCTCATTTATATCGGCAGTTGGGGATTGCGTTTAGGGCATCCATTAGACAGATTAGTGGATATATGACACTATTCTAGGCATGTATTTATGAGTATTTTCCATTTCTCACTCCTCATCCATCCTTGGATTATACTGATGCTAGGCCCTGCATGCACCGATGGATTTTTGGTAGTCTATCACGTACCACGATGGACCATTTAGTGATTCTACGTGAGTCATTGGACATTTTGAGGGCTGATGAGGTATGTACCATAGGATCATATACTTGTATATTTCTATGATTTGCCATATATTATCAAACTGATTAGGATTTATTTTTGCAAGTAGTTTGGGATCCCCATCGTTATATTCGAGAGGATCGTCCATTCCTAGATATTGCCTTCTTTAGTGGATGCCTGAAGTGCATGGATGTCGTAGAACCCTATTATCCTGAAAGGGTTCTACGATAGTTCGGCAGGATACGGACGATCCCCCGCGCGCCACTAGCTCCTGAGTGAGCCAGCAGAGGATTGACAGCAGCATCGTACCACATTCGGTATGTCTTCTATGATCAGATGTGGGAGAGGTGGGAGGATCAACTGCTGAGCCGAGCGAGCAGGAGCTATCCGATGATCCGATCATCAGATTGAGTACCAGGATATAGATTGGTATTCTCGTATCACGCACCTAGTAGTTCACCCTCCAGAGAGCCGATCCAGTATCTATTTTCGATCACGTCCCAATGATGTTGATGCTGACGTGCAAGGGCGGCATATTGCAAATGCCATTAGCATTGGCACAGCATTCTTCATATGGATCGGGAGGAGGTTGCATCACAGGGGACCTACCTGTACGACATTATTTCTCAGATGACATAGGTGTTGCAGGGTCAGCATATCTCTACATTGAGCCTATGTACCTAGCCTTAGTCATGCATCGCCACAGTAGTACAGGCGTCGACGATGACAAGATAGGGATTGATGATGTATCTCATATATTTTGTAGCATTTAGCACATCTTTTTGTAAAAGATATGAAATTTGAATTAAAGTTCAGTTCATTGGGCTAAATTTTTTTTTTTTGTGTCGGAGACAAAAATTAATGCACTTTATATAAAAATGTCAAGCATTATACAAATTTAAAGATTGATAAAAAATGCACTTTACAACTCAACAGTCTCGCTAATTATAACATCTGACGAGATCGTTTGTTTGAACTGTTGAATCCTAAATTCATATGAAGTTGCCCATCTGGAAACACAGTGTAAATGATATCTTCGCTAGTTGCTCGCTATTGGGGGAATGGGGTAGCAAAAATACCTATAAAATATATAAATTAGTAAACAAAATAATTTATAAGTCATTTAAGGATGAGTACGAGATGTTTAATTAATACCTCCATAAAATGATTGCCATTTATGAATGCCACTGCAATGTCTTTGCGGGATAGAGGAGGAAGAGGCATCGATCTAAAAGGTAGGAATGTAAGACATTATTGTAAGGAGAGGTGGCATAGGACAATGTATAGCGGAACACTATAAGGTGCTCCATATCTGGCATAGTCATCTACCGGTCAGATCGTGGACAATTCTCAAAATATGATAATGCATGAGCGATCACCTCAAACATTCCTTCGACAACAAATAAAGCGCGATAGTGCTCTGAATGATATTGCAACTTATATAATAAATTCTTCCTAACACGAAGCCAATCCTCCTCTCCAAATCCCAGCAAGTCAGCTATTGCTCTAAATCCACAGTTGCCATCAGCTTTTACATCCTTGATATGCTGGATGAACGGCCTTAACCCATCTGGAATTTGATCAATATAGATTGTTGGCTTATATGACCGAGTTCGAGGATGAAAAACCTGTAAAACATATCAAATGACTATTATATTGCAAACAATCGCATGCTAATAATAACTGGCACACTTCGTCACACACCGGCACGGGCCAAACCGCATGCCCCAACACAAGTCGGCATACATCGGCATGTCCCGGCATGGTCCGGCATGCCCTAGCAAGGGCGGCATGCCCCAGGACAGGCTGACATGGGTTGGCACGAGTTGAACAGCATGCCCTGGCATGGGCCAGCATGGGTTGGCAAGGGTCGGCACGCCCCGGCACGGATCAGCACGGGTCGGTACGGGCCGAACCACATGCCCCGACATGGACCAGCACACATTGGCACGCCCGGTACACATCAGCATGGTACTCTTTGTTAAAAATGAAAGAACTTCTTACCTTTTTCTTCGACTGCCTCTTTTGCACTTGCGTCATTGGGGTGCCCGAACCAGGTAAATAACTATCTTGTCTAGAGAGAATCAATCAAAGGCAAAAGGGTCACAATGAGTAGATATCAACCTTCAATGAAGCGCAACCACGTAAACCGATTATCCTTTTTGCAGGTTCTTTAAGAGAAGTACTATCTAGGCTTGCAATCTCCCTCAATTTCCTTAACATCTACAATTGAGAAGCCCCATCTAACTGCTTGAATTTCTAAGCAATTATATCCAACTCTGATTCACAGCTCAGCTTCATACTTCGCACATTTGAAGCATGCACCATATCAAGTTTTCTCCAATAAGGATCTATACAATCGAGGGGAATAGGCCGACCTTCCATCCTATACCACAATCTCATGAGTGCGTGGTAAACCATGTGTTCGTCGAATAGCATACCCACAAACTGATTCATCAATCCCAACTGAATTGGCTCGGTTTGCTTGGCCGAGGATATGATTTAATGCACTTATAGATATGAAACCTTGCAGTTCTTTGAATTCAGTAGGCTTAAAGTTGTGTTGCACGACCGTCAAACTCTTCTCAAATGAGGCCTTAATGTTATTGTGTTGCAACTCAATCAAACTATATATTTTTGTCCAATATGATTCAAAAGTCCCCTGGCTTGATCTAAGCTATCTTTTAAGCCTTGCATGTGCACTTTTAGCCCTAGTAAAGTAAATAAATTAAATAAAAGTTAGATAACAAATACACAATTAAATTATAAAGTTCTTAAATGAATCAATTTCTTGTGATACCTATTAGTTGTCACATTCCCGTAATGCCTATATGTGTCCACCTACGCTGCGACAAATCTTTCCTTGTATTTGCTCAGCTAAGTATCTGACACATACTGTAAAGCATCTTGATAGGTACTAAACTCTCTCTGGAGTGCACTCTAGTAATCATTATACTCGTCTTTTGTGGTGGACAACACTAGTATATTTCACCTCATTATAAACTTATCCCATTTCTCCTTCGTTTCAAATAATCTTTTGCACTGTGCCAAAATATTTCTACTAATATGTTATTTACATAACGAATGTGTTGTTGTAGGAAATACCCTCTGAATTGCATTCAATAGAGCCAAGTCTCTATCTGTGACTATTACCTCAAGCAGACCATCAACGTCCATGACAGTATGCAATCTGTCTAATGCCCATGTATAGTTATCTTTCTGCTCAGAGTCCATATATACAAAAGCAATAGAAAATGTGAGGTCAGTTGATGTCACCCCCCAATCTTTAAGAGAGGAAGACGATATCTATTCGTCTTGTAAGTACAATCCATTATCAAAACACGAGGAAATGCACGTAACAAATCTATGCTACAGGATGTGCCCAAAATAAGTCACGCACAACATCAGACTTAATACAATTTCTATGCCACTTAATGTATTTACCCTCAGATAATTTATCCTAAAGATGTTGCATCTGAGATCTCCCAGCTTTCTCTACAGCCTTACACCTCTGCCGTGCATTGTAGATCGTCTTCATTGTCGTAACATTTAGGGCATCCCTTTGCTTTAATATATAATATGTCCTTTGACCGAACCAAACTCTTCGACATATCCACTAACAATAAAGTCTCATGCTTAGATAATCGTCCAGCATATGAGTGCCCCTCGAGATGTTTGCAGCCGATGATTGTGCACACCACAAACTACCATAATATCCAATCATTTGCTGTCTAATTTCTTTTCTCTTAAGGCAAAAGGGCATCCACACTTCTTAGTGCCACTAGTCCCGGTCTTTAATTCCTTTTCCTTTATGCATTTACTTCTGCAGGTACCACTCCTCTCGCAAGCAAATACAATTCTTGGTTTCTTAACATTGCTACCCGAATCAGAAGTTTTAATAATAACGACAAATCCATTCCTCCTCCCAGCTTCCTGACACCAATTACACATTTCTTCTCTACCCTTGAATATCTACACAATAAATAGTTTAATGTAAATAGACAATTTTACACATTGCTCAGTCAACTAAGAAAACAATTGCAATCAAAATTATCAGACCTTGGAAGTTGTAAATTCATTTGTGTAATTCATTACATATTCAGAGCCAATCATGCTGCATTCGATTGAAGCATCACCTACACGGTCAAAAAATTATTTTAAACCCTAACCCTAAATTGCCCTAAACCACCAAGAACAAAAGCCCTTTGTTCGGTCAGCCAGGGTCGAACAGTAGGCCTCTATTCGGCCCTGTGCATAGGTGATTTGTTTGGCCATACAGGTCGAACAAAACACGAATCGTGAAAAAAAAAAAATAAACTAAGTTAAAAAATGAACCTTTGCATCGGTTGAACCTTCCTAAATCGCTAGTTGCTTGTCCATTGCTCAATTGAGGGTTGAAATCTCTTCAAACAAAAGTTAAAATGATTGAGGGGTTTTTTTTTTTTTTTCACAAGAACGTGGGAGGGGGGAGGGAGGAGGGGTGTTTTGATCAGGGGTGCAGAGCAAAGTTATCAATTTCGTTTCCTTTCGGTCGTTTCGACTGAAACATTTCATTTTGGTGGCTTATCCGAAAAGATGAGCCCTACGTTTTGCTTCGAAAGATTTTTCGACCGTTTCAGCATGTTTCGACCGTTTTGGCAAAATATGTTTCGGGGACCAATTTTATAAGCTGCAAATTTTTTTTTCTTTTGTTGTCCTTTTTTAGAATTTAAAGAAGAGAAAAGACTTTTTGGATCCTATAAGTCTTGATAACATAGATTTATTAGATGAATGGATCTTTGAAGAGCCTGGACTTCTTGATGGAGAAGATTTAAGTTGGGAGACAATTGAAGCTCCATTAGCTGCTTTAACTTTAGATGATGAAGAAGATGTTGTATTTGATGATGAGGATGTCACTAATTTGAATATAGAATTAGTGCTCATATGCAAGCAAAACAAAAGATGAAGATCATTATCTTTATGGTGTTGATGAAGTGAATGAATTGTGAATATAAATTTTTATTTTTTATTCGTATATTGTTGTTGATGATGAATCTTATGAATTATGAACATAATTTTTATCCTTTATTTTTTTTATTTTTATGTTGTTATTATTATTGTTTATAAAAAATATAAATTGTGAATAAATTTTATTATTATATATATATATTTTGAAATGAAAAGTCAAAATAGTTGGATACTAATATATTTTATTTTATAAGTTAAAATAAAACATAATCTGAACCAAATTGATAACTTTGGTGCAGAGAGTAATAAGGGGCATTTTGGTTAACTTTTTTAGGGTCAAATTGGTGTTTTTTTTTTTTTGGGTGTGTGTGCGCGCGCGCGTGTCTGTGTGTGCGTGCAGCGAGTAAAAAATGCGGTGCAGGAGCTCCCGCGTGAGATGATCAGAAGGTCCGAGATATCCGCCATTTTTGTCCCTTGGACGCCTCATATTTTCAAGCGAAACCCAGAGAAGAACCACGGCCATGGTACCGTGCTTCGGCTCCGTCGTCGCTCCCACAACGGCTTCGCCTCCTCTCAGGCCACTCCACCACCTGGCCAAAACTCTCGCTTATCCCTACCTTCCTCGAATTAAGATATCCTTGGCCCCATGGACGGGCCGGACCCTAAGACTTCGAGTCCTCAAAGAAGCCGTGGAGGTGGAGACCGGCGCTCCGGAGGAAGTCCCGGACGGAGGCAGCGATCTCGGGGTTAATGGATTTCCTCTGGAGACTAAAGAGAGTGGTTTAGATTCGCCGCCTCAGGTTTCTGGCAGGAAGAAGAAGAGGCATGAGGGAAGTGACGACGGATACGATAGGTACAAGCTGCGCAACGGCAGGGAGGTGGGTTCAGTCACTGGAATGATTCTTGTCGGAATTTTGGTAGTCCGATCAATTTATATGATTTCCCGGTTTGTTTGATTGAAAGCAATGGAAGTCCTTCTGGTTCTTTCTTTGCCATGCACCTCCGCAAAGTAGTGGTCGTTTCTGGTTAATTAATTGATTAAAAGTCAGTTGATGGTTTCGGGGTTTCTTTGCTTACATAGTTTTCTGGAATTGTTTCTCATTTCTGTAACCATGTTTCCTTTTTCCTGCTTTATCAATCAAGAAAATTCACTAACATGTATGATGGAATACTGAAATTCGTGCATATAGGGCATCTGCACAGAATTCTGTATGATAGATGTTTATGATGTTTGCCCATTGCAGTTGCTTTGTATGTCCCCTTATAAGTGATGGGAAGGAAAGAGAGAACAAAAGGAATCTTGCATTAGCAAGCATAGGATGAGTTTCACCCATTTATTAACTTCTCATTTGAGGTAAAAACTTTGTAAATATAATTAACTGGCCAGAACCTCTTTTGCAACGCATGGATACGGTATAGCACATGCTCCATGTGGATAGCTGATACTTAGGGGCAAAGAAAAATTTTAGTGGTTACTCAAAATTAGTTTTTTTCACCATCCTGTCAAAAATTGCATGGGGGAAGACTTATAACTTCTTCCACTATGATTTGTACTTGGCAATTCGTTAGTGGCCATGATGTTTTTCCCTAATTCTTTTTCTTGAATTTGGAGACATGGAAAATGGGATGTATCTTGCTCCTTGGAGGTAGCTCTACCTTGCAAGGCACTAAACTAATTCTCTCAAAAATATGATAGGGTCAATGGAAGCAAGGATAACTTCATATATTGCCGAACTGCCATGGGTTATTGATGATATGGTTGTAACCCTAGATAGGATGTGTGTCCAACTTCAAATTGTCATTCATTGTGATGCTTGTTGGCTTGTTTTGTTAAATTTTGAGCATTCACGAGGTCCTCTTTGAACAAGGCAAGTATAGGATTCTTGCTTCTCTAATTATCATCTATAAGATGAATATTAGTAGCTTCTGGTGAACAAGGAATAACTGTAGATGGAGGTTGACCATAAAATGCTTCATATTGCATCATTTTAGTTGAAATATGAATTCTGGTTTTATACCACCATTCAGTCCATCAAAGCCATTGAACCCATTGTTTAGTTGGAAACTGGCAAAGCAGCAAAGATATGTTTCTAGGCAGTTAGTGGTTCACCACCTTGGACTGGCCATTGATTTGTGGGTGGTGTACTGAGCTTATGTTGAGGTGGGTGTGACTGAAATACTCGTTTAAGTTCCACTTGTGAAGACAACATTCTTCATTACATTACTATCGATGAAGGCATCTTATCCAACTTAAAAGCATGATTGATAAGAAATTGTGCAACTTATGATGTTGTGTAGCGGTGAGATAAGGGTTATAACATGCGTCGCCTTGGATAAGTGATCCACTGCACGTAGTTCATGCTCTTTTCATATGATTTGTGCAGTCCTTCAATGAAGTCCATGAAGGCATCCATCAAAATATTGCTTCAGTCCAATCTTTATTTTAAAGTATTAAAACTTTGTAGTGTTTTTGGAACAGGCTTGCCTGTCCATATGTGAAATTTCTTGGTCACGTGCCACTGTGAAATGTTCTAAAATTATTCCCTTCAACCAAGTATTTAATGAAATTCCTGTAAACTGCCATGCACATTCCTCCAATATAGACATCTCCAATTTTTCTTGCTTCTCAGAATGGTTTATGGAGACAGCCTTCTAACTATTGCATCACTATATTAGGAACAATGAATGGCGGAAAATGGACCTTGGAAGAAGAAAACTTACCTAGGATGCCAAGTTGTGCACATGAATGTGAAGTTGAGTAGAGAGGCAGGTACTTGATTATGTTAGCAGAGCATAGGGAAGAATCCAACAATTCATTTCATGGGAATAACCCTCAGGGCTAGCTGCAAGGTTTGCCTCTATAAATAGAGAAGGCCTGCCCCTTGGCAAGGCATCTGATCTCAATTCTAATTCTATTGGGAAGCTTCAAATGAACCCTTCGAGGATTCTAGCGCAGGCATAGTTCAGTCCCAGTTGGAATTTAGCACAACTTAAAAAGTTAGAGGCAAGCCTCATGCAAAGGCAATGTGATCATGAGATCTTCTTCCTCATGCTATCTGGATAAGCTAACATGTGAAAGATCTCAAAATGCTGTATTTTATTTGAGGTCCTCTTCCTCGCACTATGGTATGGAATAAAAGTGATTGAAAAAACAATGCTGTCATGAATGAAAATTTTGACTCCTTGGGTGGCTCAAGAGTTTGCTCAAATATTATTGGATATCTTAAAATTGCTTTCTTACATTTGAAATGCGTTTCTGAAGTAGAGACTGAATCAAGGTTTCAGATTATAAATCCTTTCTTGAATCATCTTATTCTGCAAGATTGCTCTACTTCTTTCTTTGATCATATTAAATGCAATAAAAAATCATTTTAAAATTATAGGTCTTTGAAGAAAAAGCATACCTAGTTGGAGTTGAATGGAAGGGTAGTGAAGATGATACCTTTGGTATTGAAGAATCACTTGAGGAGCTCGCACAATTAGCTGATACTGCTGGACTTCTAGTTGTTGGTTCTACTTACCAAAAGTAAGTTCTCTCCATTAAACATTGTTCTTTTGGTTAGCAATATGCTTGCTTTAAGATTTCCTCACATTTCAACCTAAGTCCTAGTTTTCCATAGAATGGGATGCATTGCCGTCCTACCCTATTTTGATACTTCAGGTGAGAGATGTTGTAGGACACACTGTTTGAGATGCCGGGACAATAGTGTGATGATTCTGTCCTAACACTTGAGATGACAATCTATTCCGATGTCATATAGAACGTCCTACTGAGATTTAAAACCATGTTAGGAAGTGATAAAGTTTAAAATTTACAAACATTAATGGTCCCTTTTCTTTTCATCATTATAGTAATTCAGTAATACAAATGAACTCCTCAGCTTTTGAATTCTAAGAATTACGTCAAGCACCCGTAATGTGTTGGCAATTTGCAGAAAAATCATGCTATTTTGTGATAGAAAACTTAGAATATTATGTGGAAATTCCCTTAATCAGACATCTATAATTGATCAAATTTCCGAATAACATTTGTATTAATTCACATTTTCTTCTCCAAACTTTTAGAGTACTTATATTTGTTCACTGCTTTGCATTGAGGAGCACAATTGACAATTTGCAATGAAGGCTGGAAGTGGATTCTATTGACTAGCTTCTGATGCAGAACCAACCTGAAAAAAATCCTGGTTGAATCCAAATCAATATTATGTAAAATAGGCTTGGATTAAATATATGAACCTTACAAATATGGAGTGGATGTGGTTCACCAAGTGCCTCCATTTAAATTCAAACCAACATGCACGGAGCCAAAAACTATCATATATATATATATATATATATATATATATATATATATAAAGAGAGAGAGAGAGAGAGAAGGGGGTCAACTTGGCTACATTCGAATTTAGCCAAGCCTGAATCCGATCACTTTCTTCACCCTTGAATCCACACAGTTCACAAATCTAAAAGATGAAAAAAATGAAAAAGTTAGGATAGCTTCGGGATCCGTGTAGATATAAGGATGGGAAAGATGACTAGATTTTGAATTTGGTTATATTTGAATGTCGCCAAGTCTGTCTCTCTCTCTTTTTATATATATACACACACACTTATATGTACGGATGTATTTTATTACTTTCTTGAATTTAAGAAATTATTTTGCTCACGTTAGCAAGTTTTATGTAGATAATCATGAATTTTGATGTTGATTTTAAGTAGGAAACGTTGATATTGTGAACATATTGTTTAGTTATTATTTTTTGGCACAAGATTTATGTGCTCTAGGGATATTGGATTGGTAGGGAGCTGGTACTTGGTGCCTTGGATTTAACTTTTTATACATTTTTTTATGTTAAATAAATTTTATATTTATATACATTTTTTTAATGTTAAATACTTTTTTTAACATGTTGGGAAAGGGAATCGAACCATTGTTGTGGGAATAAAAAGCCTACTCTTTATCCATCCCACCCAACCTAAGCTTTAGTGACACACACACGGAGATGCTTAACTGTGGGCCAGGACGGGCTAAGCCTGAGTCTTGAGAAATTTCTATCGGGCCAAGCTTGGACTGGCTATGCTTGGCCCAAGTTTAAGTCTAGTCCGATCCAATGACTTGGGCAGCCTTTTGTACTCTTACAGCTTAGCCCAAACCCCACCCAACCCGACCCCGAATGCCAAATATTTCAAAATGCAATGCATGAGTGTTAAGATTAGCATCATGCATGTGGTTCACTCTCATGCAAGTCTTTGTGAATGCAACAAATTCAAGCAGATGATTGGAAAGGATTATGTTAATATAATGGTATTCCTTGATTTTCTAACATCTACCGTAAGACTTTTTTAGGAGAAAAATGAACTTATATTCCTTAATTTTCTAACACCTACCATGAGACTTTTTTAGGAACTTTATCATATGCTTTTCTACCTCAATAAAAATTATATGAAGATCTTGTATTTTTTCTCTATTAACCTTCTAAGGAGAAAAATGATTTTTATAGTTGGCCTTTTTGGCATATAATTAAATTGATTCTATGATATTTTTATGTTATATCTCAGGTTATGCTCAATTATTCTCTTAAAGCTTCCTATGACTCATGAATTTAATACCGTAATAGTTTAAATAGTTTTGGACATCACCTTTATTTTTATAAATCAGTACGATAGTGCTCCTCCATTCATTAAGCATTTTCTTAGCCTGTAAGATTTTATTAAACAAATTTATCAACCTAGTTCCTTCTATATTAGCTAAATACTTTCAAATATTGATATAAATGTCGCCAAGTCATACTATTTTTCTTGTTTTTATCTTTTACATTTCATTTTTACCTCAGATATCCTAATTCAATGAGTTTATACAATATTTTTATCCTTAATGAAACCAAAAGGTATTTTTAAATTATTTATATGGTTTTTACTTAATAATTTATTAAAATAGCTTTTTCTTTTTTTTTGATCGCATCTTTCTTAACTAATTTTTTTTTGATCTTCATCTTTGATATATTTAACCAAAATAATATTTCTAGTTTTTTCCTCTTTTAGTCTTGCAATTTTGTATATATCTTTATATCCATCCTTAGTTTTTAACTTATGATATAACTTTTTATATGTACTGAATCTAGTTTCTTATATTGTCTTTATAACTTCTTTCTTTGTCATATTATAACTTTAATACACTTTTCTATTACTAGATTTAAGTGGTTTTTTATAGCATTCGCTTTTAGTTTTAATTACTAAACAACTTTCTTATTTCATCACTAAGTTTTTTTTACTGAATGACTTTTTTCTTTTGACTTTCTAATACCTCCATAGTTACTTTCTTGATATTATTAACCATCCTTTTCCATATAGTATTGACTTTTCATCTGAACTCTATTCTCCTTCATCATTCCATTTTTAAAAGTTATTAATTTCTCTTATTTCAATTTCCACCACCTTGTCCTAGCTTCTTATATTCTTTAGTCCTTTTCTTTCATCTTTTAAATATATACACTCATAACCATTAATCTATATTGAGTAGTTAAACTCTTGCTTGAAATAACCTTACAATATTTGCACAAAACTCGAATAATTTTTCTATTTGATTAGTACTATATCTACTTTTAAAAATTATTAAATATAAATCCTTTTTTTAAAAATGTGTTAGCTAATAGTAAATCATATGTTATTATAAACTCTTAAATGACGCCTTCTTTTTAATTCCTATCTTCAAAACTATAACCTCCATGTACTCCTTCAAAGCTTGCATTATATTTTTCCATGAGTCCATTCAAATTATCTTTGATAAATATCATTTCTCCATGAAGAATCTCTTGAATCATTTCATTTATATCCTTCTAAAAGCATTGCTTTGTAGTACCATTTAAACTTACTTAAGGAATATAAGCATTAATAATATTGATGGATTCCTATCTGATGCTAACTTGATGAAAATTGTTCTGTCTTCTACTCTCTTAATGTCAACAGCCTCGTCTTATAAATTCTTATTTATAATAATTTTCATTCTATTTTTATTTCTATCATTCCTTGTATATCAAACTTTAGAACCATCATTTTTTTTGTCTTTTCTTTTATTCATTTAAGTCTCTTGCAAGAAAGCTACATTAATTCTCTTCTTAGTTATTATATTTATTTGTTCCATTAATTTTCCTATTAACGACTCTATATTGTAAGTTGCTACACGTATTTTAACTGTACTAGCTTCTTTACCCATACTTCTTTCTTAAAGTGTGAGAATCCTTGCTTCTTGTCGAATCTGAGCATTTATATGATACATTGCTTCTAGGGAATATACTATCTAATCCTTGCAAACTTTGCACCATACTTGGTGTCCAATGTAGCGTGTCACAAGTAGGAGATGCCCTCACTGTTTTCTTTGATGGATTCCTGTTCATAGAATGTGACTATAGTTTTACATTGTTTGTCAATCTATCACAATCCCCTCATTTATTTGCAGCTTGGGACTAGCTCTCTGCAAAACTTGTTATCTTTTAAATTTACCTCATTATACATTTGCTTATTTTTGTACATAGGCAAAGTTTGCAAAAGCAAATTATTATCTTTTAAATTTACCTCATTATACATTATTAATATCAATGGAAGCCTTGGTGTAGAAACATACTTGTGTTTTCTTATTTTGATTAAGTACCGTATTCATCTGATCATGAACTGCATTTTTCATTTGACTTTTAGCTTCTTTGTGCCATCGAGATCAGGAGGTTTTATGTCAAAAATCATCATCTTACACTTTCATCTAGACTCCAATCTAGAGGAATTTTGGCAGGTCAAGAACATGGGCTTAAACTGTAACCAAGAATCTAGATCACCCTACCAGCCCATTGTCCATGTAAGTTTCATTTTACTTCAGGTCCCTCTCATGCTCAATTTTGCCTTGACTAGGAATTCCTTATCAATTCTAGCTTGTTGACTTCTGCTTGACCATTTGTCATTGAATTTATTCAATCCTTTTACATGGAGTCTTCTCAACTCTAAGCTGTGCACTATAATGACACCTATATGATTGAACATGGCTTGGGTGGTGATGATGATGATGATTCATTATGTCAAACTTTTGCTGTCCTATAAGTTAAAATTTGAAATGATTTTGGAATATGTTCTTGTAACATTAGCAGAGACTTGTTCTTGGTTTTGTTTGTTCTCTTAATCTGTTTGGTTTTGTAGTGTATCTTTATTGGGTTTTGCAAACATGGATAGACATAATAATATTGTGGTTCAAACTCTTAAAATGTTTAGGCTTGCTGCTCCAAACCCAAGGACTTATATTGGTTCTGGCAAGGTTGCTGAAATCAAGAGTGCAGTTCATACTCTTGATGTTGAGACTGTAATTTTTGATGATGAGCTGTCTGCAGGGTAAGATGTCTTTGCAACTAATTTGTTTCTATACATTATGTTCTATTCTACATGCAGTTCTGTTGGTTGTATTTTGCCATGAGTCAATTTCTTAACATGACATTTTCCATCCTATTATATTTACCTTGAAGATTATTCTAATATAAAATGCCCCAATTATGCTGCTGGCTCAAACCATCTCATGTTATATCTCTTGTAGACTTCAAAGTTCTTAATGCACATTGTATTCCCAGTGTTTTTCCATAATTGAAAGCCTAGGTGGGCTGGGGGAGAGAGAGATAGAAAGAGATGTAATGGTATCAAAATAAAGGCCAAAGAAAAGTGGGTAGAGGTAGAGACAATACAGAGAAGAGGGTGTGGCAGAAAGGATTGAGATGGATGATAGAGAAGAAAGAGGGACCACACAGGTTCACAGTGAGGATGTGCACATTTCCTTAGCTCCTTATTTATAATGAAGAGGCTGGATTTTACACTTTTTATTGGGAACAAGGGGGTGGGGTCTTAGTTGTTGTACTGAATAACCTGTTCTGGACTTGCTTACCGAACACACCTTAAGGATGTCATTAAATCAAGTAATTATTTGCTATATAAATAGGAAAACTAAGATTAACTCTAGAAAAGGATAAGATATTTTTATTATCTCAAAGCTTTTTTTTGATTTCAGATTTTAAAGTAAAATGCGAAAAGAAATAGATGTGGTTGACCATTAAACATGATATGAGAAATAGATGTGGGTGGGAGTGATGGTAGATATGCATACCTTACACTCAAAAGAGCATAACTTAGAAATGAATGAAATGCTGTGTTTCAAACCTTGTTTTAATTTCTTTTATGTATATCCTGTTTGATCATTTCCTATATAAGAGTCTTCAAGGGACTATTCAAGCCAAGCCCTGTAGATGAACAATTAATGTACTCCAGTGATGGTGGATAATATTTTTGAGTCCAAAAATTTAAAATTTGTCTTGAAGCTAACTAAAATATATATCTTGTAGCCCATGAAAGACAAGCAGCAGCAACAACAACAGCTTTCCTCCTGGCATTCTCATTTTGTTTCTGTTCTACTGGCCAAACTGGAGATGTAAATGAGCTACCTTGGAGCTCGGGATATGCATAAAAAAGAACTGAAGGTTGCTACTGAAAGATAAAAGCATGGAATATCCTTACAATGGAAAGAGATGCTAAATTGATTTTCACTTGTTTTTGCATGCCTTTTCACTTATTGTATTGTATTCATTTCTTGTTTCATTAATCAATGGGGCTCACCCTACCATCCCCTTAGCATAGAGAATATTGTCAATCTGCTTGTGAATCACAATCAGATGATGAGACCATAAAATTTAAGTCAGCCTACAGGCCAGGTGGGAAACATTAGATTGGTGGCCTAAAGGCCTTGTAATTTTTGTCCAAAGAGTGCCTACAAGTGAAAATTTGGATTTAAAGGAAAAGTGCTGGGCATAGGATTAACAAGGAAAGATCCTTATTTCAGACAGTCAGTATCTTTTGAGACATTTCTCATTGAACAATTCAACATATAAAAGCTAATGTTGCCTTTAGGAGGTTTGAAATTTAAATGTCGACTTGGTCCTGAATAGAGCAGAGCGGAGGAAGCATATTCATGTAGCCGACCCCATGTAGTTGGGAAAAGGCTTAGATGAGTTGAGTTGAGTTGAGTTTCCTTTAGGAGGTTTGGTTGCATTAAATTTATATTTTTCCTATCTTTTTATATGAAAGGTGTGAGTAAATCTTATAGATAAAAAGAGATTTTAAATCTGGACCTCTGTTTGGGAGCAGATAAACTTTAGGGAAGGGAAGGACAATCAGTTGATATTCTGTTCTACATCCCTACTGTTTAACCATGGGACTTCTTATTTCCCCATGTCTCTTTTCTTCTATGTCTCCACCAAATCAAATTTCTTGTAGTATATCTACAATATACATACTAATGAAGCTATGGTTTTATATCTTGACGGGATGTCCTGTAAAACAGTGGGATGTCCTGTGTGCCCGTGGGACGCTAGGACAATTTGTGGTCCCCAAATTCAAGATAGGACTGTCCCACCATTATCTTAGTGCTCCAATTGGTGCATCTTAGGACCTCTTATCACAGATGTTGAGACGAACTGGGATGGTGTTGCGTCCCATTTCATGGCAAAACCGAGATGGCCTTGTCCTACTTGATTTAAAACCTTGAATGAAACTAACTTGCACTTTTTTTTTTGTGATCTAAAGGATCTTTTCCAACTAGCATATATGTTGTATCAATTTTTGTTCCTATTAGTTTCCAGGTGGTCTCAGCCTCTAATGATGTCTGTTTTTATTGATTTGTTAATTTGCACGGTTCATGCATTCTTTTATTATTCTTAAAATGATTTTGAAGAAATTTCAGCAAGTATGTGCAGAAAACTCCGGTAACTATCTTCCCTATGATAATTTACTCATATTTTCTTACTGTCACCCCCCACACCCCCCGCCCCCCCCCCCCCCCCCACATGCATCCTTTATGATCCTTTTCACAGAAGTGGTATTTGATATATCTGAAACCTAAATAGTGCTTCAGTCCTGGTCACATTTGGAATTTTGACATGCAGACAACTGCGTAACTTGGAGAAGGCCTTTGGTGGGGATGTACGAGTTTGTGATCGAACTGCCCTCATCCTGGACATTTTCAATCAAAGGGCTGCAACGCATGAAGCTGCTTTACAGGCAACTCTGTCACCTCACTATTTAGAATTTGAGCATGCGTACCTAACTCTAACCTGAGTCTAACCTGAGTCTGGGATTTAAACTTCTCTTATAAAAACTAATTTTGTTAGAGATGAAATAATGGTAAATCCATGTTCCACCTGCGAAATGGAGGTTGTTACAAGTTACAACATCTTTTAAATATAGATGTTTATTTTTGCTAGACCTTTTTACAAATTCTCCAAATTTTTATGTATTGTTTGTTTTCTCTGCTTCTCATTGGCCGTTCTTTATCTTGAATTGAAATGATTTTGCACAATTTGTTCAATCTCTGATGAACTAGGTTTCTAGTTCCTGCATTTCTATCATTAGGAACAATTATGTAACTACTTATTTGATATACTATTTAGTTGTCTGCTTGTTGAAAAAATTCTAAGAATTCATATTATTTTACATTTATCTTGCAACAACAATACTTTGGAGAATATTTGCAATTTATTCATGGTCGTGTGTATTACAGCCTTATAATATCTTGGGGTTTTGGAATTTCTTGTTGAAATTATTTTATCTTTTTAGGTTGCTTTGGCACAAATGGAATACCAACTTCCCAGGCTAACAAAAATGTGGACTCACCTTGAACGTCAGGCAGGAGGCAAGGTTAAGGGAATGGGTGAGAAACAAATTGAAGTGGACAAGCGTATATTACGCACTCAAGTAAGTCATGCTAGTGGTTGCAGAAACTAACTTTTTTGTTACGTAAACTATAGGGCATGTTCATTCAGCTCAATTATATTGGTGGAAACCATGTTATAAGTATTTGCGTTTGCAATTTGAATAATTTAACAATCAAGGGTTTAAGACTTGGTTTTTCTTGCTAACATATTTCATGACTTGAATGCTCTTGATGAAATACATAAGTATTTCAGTGCTTTTGAATTAGTGCAACCACATGCATCCTTATGTGAATATGAACATTTTATTCTTGTCCTAGTCTTTTTTCCCTAAAACACATTAGATTATAAATGTTCTTAAGTTAGACAACTAGAAGAAAACAAAACACATCAAAGCCCTGTTATTTTGGTATCTAAATTTGACAAAGCATGCATACATCTTTAGAAGCCTAGGTTAGAAAGGTACTTGTGAAGCTTTGTGCTTATTTGCTGTGTTGTAGCGTACTAGCCAATGGCTGATATTGTTAAGATGTGAAGTGATGGATGCTGATATTAGTGATGCAATCTTCTTGTGTGTATTTTGCTGTTGAGGCTTGAAACTAAGCATATATTATGGTAGAGCACTCATACATCAATGTTTTGAAACAAGGAATGGCAACCACTAGGCAATTGATATTTGTGCACCATGGTTGACTGTACATTATAGATGATAAACCAAAATTTTTCAGGAGTTACAGGGAATCAAAACTTAAGGAATGAAACTAGGGCCTTGTGGAAGAAGTTACAATGTAGGATAAAATCGACCCAATTAACACTAACTACTAACATTTAAGGCATCAACAGTGGCGTGAAAAAACTTCAGATGCCTATATTGCAGTTGAAATGATTGGTGCATGATCTAGACCATCAAATTCTGCTCCTATAATTGTGGATTCCGTTCCTTGTAGACGTCATGGATTATTGAGATTTAGAGTGAATTTAGAGAACATTGGAAGAGAAGTTTAAGAGATAAGAAAGTAGCAAATGCAGCTATTCATGCAAATTTATCAACCACTCAAAAGTTAGATTGTTCCTATATTAGATGCTATCTCTGATCATGCATGTACATATCTGACTTAAATTTTAAGTTCTTAGATTATAGTTTCCCAATTTTATTGTTGACAGATTGGTGTGTTGAGAAAAGAGTTAGAATCTGTCCGGAAGCATCGGAAGCAATATCGTAACCGACGCTTATCTGTGCCGGTTCCTGTTGTGTCTTTGGTAAGAACATACGAATGATAAGTCAAGTTTTCAAGCTTTATTTTGTAACTCATTTTCTTTAGTTTAAATCAAACTGCAAAATTTCAGGTTGGATATACAAATGCTGGAAAGAGCACACTTTTGAATCGCTTGACTGGAGCTGATGTTCTTGCAGAGGATCAGTTATTTGCGACATTAGATCCAACTACCAGAAGGGTCCAGGTAAAGATTGAACAGATTTGAGCAGACAACTTATTCATACATCCGGTTGAAAGATTACTACTAGGAGTTTCTTTAAGTAATAAGTATATCATGTATCTCATATATCATGGTACACCAGCTGGAAGCATTTATCTCCAGAAACTTATAGCTTATGCAGTGCAATGTAATTTATAACCTTTGCCATTGAGGTGAAGTTTCCACATCTACGAAGTCAGCTGTATTTTCTGAGCTTTCTCAGAGAACTTCCAAGCACACATCATAATTACTAATTAGCCAAAAAAGGCCTTGTCAGAACTCCATTTAGATAAGGCTATCGTCTTGAGGAATTACATCTGGCTACTGTCCCAGCTCAACATGTTCTCTTGGATGTTGGCTTTCTCCTAAATCTTTGTCTGCTTACCAGAAATGTAAGGTAAAGGAGAAGAGTTTCAATAAAAATTGGGAAGTGCAGCAAAAAAAAAAAAAAAAAATTCCTGGGAAAGTTTTGGGCAAGAATTTCCTCACCATATGTGGCTTAGTTATTGCAGTTGTTCCTTTAGAGAACATTGGGCATCCATACTTACCATCTGCTCTATAGCAATCTGATATAAATAAATAATAGTAACTAGTCCAAATAATAGACTTGAACTTTACTATATACACCAGCTTTACGAAGACTTCTGCCATGTGTGGATAAGCTGATAAAACCAAAAAAAGGCAAGGGATCTCAATTTTTTTTTCCTATCTGCTGGATAGACTTGGCTAACCTAATTACCATTTCTAATAGTACAGTGGGCTAGGCTAATCCCCAATTCTTTACCTCAAGGTAAAAAAGGTAAAAGAAAAGGAAAAGGTGGTGAAGTCTATTGTGGGAGGCCAAGCATGGAGTCTCATGATGCACTAACTTACCAGCCGTTCAACCTCCTCCGCAGCTGCTTCTTTGGAAGCATGAGGACATGTCTAGGGCAAGAATTTTACAGCAAGATGGAAAGCTATGAAGAAATTGAACATATTTGTTGAAGCCTGTCTCTTAGTCTCTTTACCTCTATTATTCTCTATTTTTTGTATTCCTACCCATCCATGCCACTCATGTGTAGTACATTACTCTCTCTTTCTCCCCCTCTCTTTCCCTCCCTCTTCCCTTCCTCTTTTATGCATGCCACTTTTTTATCAACGATCTCATTTCTACTTTCATTTTTCTCTTTGTGCCCAAGTGACCTGATGTAGGTGATAAAGATTGTGTGGAGTATGCAAAAGGATGAGAGCTATATCTAGATACCTTGGTTGAATTACCATTTCACAAAGATTGCTGTTTCTGATTGAAAAAGGTGACTGCAAGAATGGAGAAAAATTGTGAAACTTATAAACTTATATAAACTTTGAAACAAGGTTTTAAAGTTGGCTGAAACTAACCAAGATTGCTTTTTCCCCCTCCTTTTTTGCTTAAATAAATAAAGGTGTTTTTTGATTAACTTTTCCTTGAATTTTTTTACTATTATTTTTACCGATTAGAAAGCATTACGTGTTCATATAACTCTTTTTGTTTAATCATAGATTTCTTTTTTGTTTAATCTTATATTTTTTTGTCTCTTTTTTAGAAAAACAATTAAATAATGAATACAATAGTTTCTATTTACATGGATTTTTCTTTCTTAGATAAGTTATTAAAATAAAATAGAAAGAAATGTGCTTAGATCAGTTTTTCGTTTCATAATTGGGTTATAAAATGGCATATGCTTAGATTAATTTTTCTTGTTTAGATAGGCTATTCAAATGAAATAAAAAGAAATCTGCTTAGATAAAATAGGCTATTAAAATGAAAGAAAAAGAAATATGCTTAGATAAGTTTTTTCTTGCTTAATTAGGTTATAAATGACATGCTTAGATGAGGCCAATGATTTTATGCTCGTGGTACTAAATAGGTATATGCATTTAAATCTGTTCTTTTGTATACTTGTCTTGTTAGTTTGTGCATGATTAAGTGAGATTTAGTACCTGTAGTTAATAATGAAATAAAATGGTCTTATTAGTATCAAGGTCTGTCATACTTATTCATATCATACTGTACAAGGAAGGTACCAACATGGTATTGAGTTTCAATTTGGTATGAGCTGAACTAGTTCAAATTGACCCATATTGCCTGGCATTGACCCAAAAGCTCTGATACTTGGTGTTAAGAAATGAAAAAACAATAGTACCCTTCTCGGTACAGGACGTGACCCATATTGTACTGAAACAATAATGTACTAGTATAGGTCTTTGTATTAATTTTGCAGACCTTGATTAATACATTATTGTGGCTTATGCATTAAGACATTAAGCTTCAATATGGTTCAGTTTCAAGCAAACTACCTACCATATAAATTATGATCTTATATGATTTAGAACACAATAAAATGATGTGAAGCAACTTGCAATGATTTCTCAAGTTTTCTTTTGTTTAGATTTTTTAGATGAAACTGTGAAATTGAAACCATCACTGAAATTGCTGAAATTGAAACTATCACTGAATCAAAGCTCTATATGGGGACCAAAACCAAATGGAGTTTTAAAACCTTGTTTTGAAATAAATACATGATAACTAACATTAAATGCATGAGCAAGATATGAACGGCTGGATGGTGGAGGATGTGATCATCTTCAAGGTCAACCATCTTGGTGGAGGATGTAAGGAGGAAACTTTGTTAAACATGTAAGAGGTTTTCACATATTATTGGGGTGGAAGCATGAAACAGCATGGAGCCAGAGAGCAAACATGGTACTAATGCACAAAAGTTGTGGAAATGGAACTTGTACACTGTGAATATGCTAAGAAGATGGAAGGTGGAAATGATATAGCAATTATGGAAATCAAAGGGTGGAGAGGTGGGAAGTGGGATGCAACTAAAATATGCATGAATTAGAGGTCCTTGGCAGAGGACAGGTTGGATTAATAGGTTAAACCCCATAAAATATTTAGAGGTCCTTGGCAGAGGACAGGTTGGATTAATAGGTTAAACCCCATAAAATATGACATGCTAAGTGATTTACAGAGGTAAAGCAATGCAACAACAATGATGGATATTCTTATAGTGTAAACAAACCTTACACAACCCATATAAAGTATAATCTACATCATACCAAATTATCAAACTTTTATGGGTTTTGATTACTATTTAGAATAGTTGTCCGTGGTCTCCTGTCTCATTTTCTATCAATAATCGTGATAATATGTTACACAGTTTGGCTATCATGTAATGAATAAAATGCTCCATTTCATTTGTCTAAGTCTTCTTTAAGCAATGGTTACATAGTTCTTCCTTGTCCCAGCTGGGAAGCTGTTTAGAGCGGTAGTTCAAGGTTACATAGTTCTTCCTTGTGCCAGCTCAGAAGCTATTTATAGCAATTGTTCAGTATTGGTTATCTATTGCTTGTGTCTTCTGTTAAATCAAGACTATGCACAATGCCAGATCTTCTTCTTCTGTCACTTGAACTGTTTGCTTGATCATCATTTGAATCTGGTGATCCTCTGTTAAAAACCTAAACTAATCACTAGATTAGTTATAGTTTTTAATGAGCTATAAATTAGGAAAATAAGAACTATGGCATAAATCTGTAAGAACCAATAGTAAGGCTACTTAGGCTATAGTATTTTGAGTCATTACCACTTCAGCAGTAACCTAAAAAATGCTGATGCATTTTCTTGTATTTTACACACCCAAACATATTTGTACCAATATTTACAAATGCATTGTAAATGGTGATGTTTGACATTTTTCTGCGCTAACAAAACTAAACTACATCCTTGAATTTTGAAACTTGACCAAAACCTTCTCCTATTGTTTCATGAATAATATGACTAAGGAAACAAAGATCTAACCAACGTTTTGTCCTCAAGAAAATATAGTCATTCATTGATAATACTTCATGGATATTATAGTTAGGGAACATGTTTCAAGATCTCAAGATCTTGTGTCACAAAACCTAATCATTGCAGTATTTTTCAAGGTTGAGATGTATCAATAATTCATACTCCATACACAGAAATCTATCAATGAAATGATTATTGGTCATCATTTTCGCATTTACTCTTTTTCTGCATTTTATTTCTATCACTTAAATAATATTGTGACCATTCTACAAACTTGCCTGGAAATTGAGGACTATTTCTCCTGATTCTTGTTTGGTGTAGATATCAATATTTTGTGCTTGTGTTGATGGTATTGATTATAACCAATGCATGGTAAATGTGTATCAAAAAGCACTGCCCAGCATTGTCCAAGATGGTTATTTAATATAGATGTCATTTTAACATATTTGTTCTCATACATGAAAAGGAAGTGTCTATAAAAGCTGTTTAATTTCCAATTTAATTTCTCCCATAAGTTTTATTTTAACATTTAAATACATTGATTTTTCTTTTCCCCTATATATCCATTATCATATGGTGATAGTATCTGTGCAGTTGAGATATCTGAATTTGATTTTATCTTTTGTTTAAGTTTATGTTCTGATCATATTTTGATATATAATTAACAGATGAAAAATGGGAATGAATTCCTTCTGACTGATACTGTAGGATTCATTCAAAAGCTACCCACCATGCTGGTACGTGCTTGGAGATTATGCAATCATTCTTTGACTTGAATATTTTTTTTTTCTGTTTGTTGACAGTTTGGGATTCATGGATATAGTACTTAAGTGTCTACTAGAAACTATAGGTAGAAAATAAGGGATACATCAAGAATTATAATTGTTTTTTTTAATCCAAGGGTAAAAGAAGGAAGGATGCTTCATGGACTAATAAGGATGCTTTAAAGTAATTGACCCATTTAGAGTTATATGCTAATATTCTTGGATGGAAGAAATGGTATTTCACACTTATATTTTTCAGAATCTGCCAGAAGCAAAATACACAACATTATCAAGCTAACAAGAACAAGCAAAAAGGTGCTATTTGATCTAGTAACTACATCCATGGTACTAAATGCTGCCACTAGTATATACTTTCTACCAAGGCTTGAAATATTGATTGTCAAACCCATATTGACTGGGGTGTGTGTGGTAAGCATTGTATTATGTGTCACCAGGCACAAGCTGGTAGTTCAATGGATGAGTACAAGCTAAAAGGTACAAGGTGACAGTACAGTGAATAAGTTGGGAGGCACGAGGTGGCACTTCAGTGGATGAGGCAGCAAGTACAAGCAAGGTGGCAGTTTGATGGATAAACATAGGCTAGCAAACATGAAATATCCTAATTCTTTGATATGTGCAACTCAGTCTCTGAACATTTCGTTTTTGTATTTTGGTCTCTTTGATTTTGTATTTCTCAAATAATGCTGCAAGAATAATTTATTTCCAAGTGGATTCCATGCATAAATATTGATTAACAATATAAAATCTCTAATTCATATTTTTAATTAGTTGAAACTGATTTGTTTGGCTGATACTGAACTGAAGCTGGCCAATTTCAGGTTTCAGTTAGTTTCAGCAGAAACTGACTTGTTTTGTTCCATTTTATTTTAGTGGTTCTAGCCAACTGAGTTCTTAAAGTTTTCTTTTAATATTTAAACTTTGAAGCTATAATGAATATATTTTTTTAACTTATTTAAGTACATAGACTGTCAGATATGGAATTTAAGTAGTTTTTCTATATTTCTTTTGAATTTAAAATAGACATGGGCATTAAATGTTATTGTTGATGAGCAAGACCTCCGGAAGGGCCTTTATTAGTTATTATAGCATCCATAAAGACTAAGAACAACTAGAAAGAAGACCTTTCATAGGACTAACATAGTTCGTATATAAAATACATAATATTATATAACTACATAAATTTGATTAAAATAGTCCTTAGTGTCAAATATACATGAGAAGTCCTTAAACATGCTAAAAGGCTTAATATCTTTGTGAATTCTACTCAAAGTTGAAGAAACATATTTGACTGCACAAGGCACTAAAAAGTTTCAAAATTTCTAAAATATATTTACAGCATAAAATACCAGCATATTTAATGAATTTCATTTATATATAATATTAACTGGAGCTTGGAATTGTCAAAACTAAACAAATAAGACTTGTATAATACAAGAAAACTTTAAAATGTGGTGTAATATTTTTTTTCTTGACCTATTTTATATTTTTGTTATTATTATTCATTTTTTTCTTGATATTTTGATTAAAACTCAGAAACTTTGGAGTGAAACTTCCAAAATCGCTGAAATTGCTGAAACCTAAACTTCACAAAACATAGCCAAAATTGAAAATGAGATGAGTTTTTTTTTGACCATGAATAGGATGCTAAGCTGTAGGGTTATTACATTTCCGATCTCATTCGAGCATGTTCAACTTGGCTAAACAAGCCTATTGAACAATAGATTTGCGCTGAAATAGGTTCTTCTTCCCTTGCTCTATTTTTTAAGTGTTTATCATCTTGTTAGGATTTCTATATGCATGCCATGTTGAGTACGTTTAGACTTGATGGACTTTTTTGACTATAGCATGCTGTTAGAATTGATCCTACACAATTATTTTATCAGTCCTTTTGCAAGCAAGCATGTCATAGTCATGATGAGTTTCATAACTACCTGAGTTGCAGTCTTCCAATCATTGATTCATTACATCATCTGCATGGCCCATATGGCATGGGATTCTAATCCTTTACCTAGGCATGTCAATGCATTGCATTTTGATCCAAATTCGACTTGATTGATGAAATATTGAAGATTCCTCTTGACCTCTGAGGGTTTTTAGTGTTTTGTTTTATGGTTGGTTGGAGATCTTGGCCTAGATGGTGTTTCCATATCTAGATGTGTATTATCTTCGCTATTTTCTTGATGTTTCCCCTTTTTACAAAGCAAATGAGGAAGTTCCATAGTTATGGAAACCATGTTTGCTGGTGGCAGTTCTTCACTCATTCTTCATCTGATATAATCCACACACTTGGTTTCCTTGTTCCTTCATATATTTTTTATAACTTTAAAACTTTCAATCTGTTATTCTTCTGGAACTAATTGACACCGGGAAGTTCTTGTGATACACAACGAGAAAGTTACATTATTCTTGGTTAGTAACTGAATGTTTCTTAGAGAGCATGAAGCTTAAAATTCCAATTGTTTCTCTGTTGAAATAATATTCTGGTACAGGTTGCTGCTTTCAGAGCAACATTAGAGGAAATATCCGAGTCATCACTTCTAGTTCATGTGGTGGATATCAGGTAACATCTTGTCCCATGAATGAATAATAACTTTATGTTCATGGTTTCCAATCCTAGAGGGACATTGGGATAGGTTACCATCCCAAGTATTGGGATAAGACCATCCCACCTTTCCCCCAGCGTTCCAATTGGCGCATCCGGGGACACTCCCATCCCAGCCCAATCTATAGAAAAATTAGAATGGCCCCAGAGATTTAAAACCTTACTTACATTGCATTCTTTCATCAACATCCAGTTGTCTAGTATGGTGAGTTGTATATCTTTTTGATTCTTCCATGTTCAGCCATCCATTAGCTCAGCAACAGATGGATGCTGTTGATAAGGTTCTACAAGAATTAGATGTGGCATCAATTCGAAAGTTGGTCGTGTGGAATAAGGTAGGGCTGTATATTTTCTTTGTTGTCATATTTGAGAATATTATTGGCCTATGTATGACAATGAACTATTTTTTTATTCTATATTAATGATATTTTAGTAACTAGTCTGAGTTAATACCTTATTTTCTTAAAAGGAACATAAATGGGATGATAAATTTTCCATTGTCAATAGTTACACTTTTGATCACTTTTTTTATGGTAAGGCATATTTTCAGTATTTACTAATTCTGCTCTGGTTTATGAACTTAATGCTTGCAGATGTGCTAATAAGAATTGCTTTTCAATCCAGTTGTGCAGTTATTACTGTGTGCTGCTTGCTGCAGGTTGACAAGACTGATGATCCTCAGAGAGTAAAATCTCAAGCTGAAAAACAAGGTGTAATTTGCGTATCAGCAATAAATGGTGATGGTCTAGAGCAATTTTGCTATGCAATTCAAGCAAAACTTAAGGTATGAGTTGTTTACATTAGGGTTTTAGGTCTCGACAAGATGTCCTGAGATGCTGAGATGGGTTGCTATACCGTCCTGCCATTCTTTCAGCATCCCAACCGACACATCTTAAGACACTTTCTGTCCCAAGTGTTGGGATGGGACAAGATAACGGCACATCTATTCCATGAACAAACGGGATGGCTCCATCCCATGAGAATGAAAACTTTGGCTTCCATATCCTTTATTTTCTAAAATTTGTGTAGTCTATTTATTCTCAATATTGAAGGGTTAATGCTAGCGAGTTCTATTTGGAATGATTTTCATAGGATTCATTGGTACCAGTTGAAGCTTTGGTTCCATATGACAAAGGAATGCTACTAAATACCATACATCAAGTAGGAATAGTGGAGGAAACGGTGAGTATCATGTTATTGCCCTCTCAAATTACGAATTATTTGGTAATGAACTTTATAAATACTTGAACTGCATTGTAATACTTTATAAATACTGGATACATCTGTAGATAAGAATGATGCAATGCTAGATATCACAACTTGTTGGGGTCTAAAATACACATTGCTCAGATGGATAGATTGTTACTGGCCAAAGTCTCTGCACAAATATTCTGATAATCAGGGTTAAGGCCTGAAAGACATCTGACCACTTGAAACTCCTCTCTTTTGTCTCTATTGTTGCTCAATATCACATGATAAGGGCTAATACAAATTTAACCCTTTCCACATTCCTTTGAAAGAGCGATTTATCACCTTGTTGCGTTGAGAAAATATTTCAATGCAGTTGATAGATTTATGGCATATTTTAATCTAAAGAATACATATCATAAACAACACTCCACATTTTTAGCTGTCTGTCTTATAGTTGTCATGCATCGAATCCTCATAATTTACTTCTATTCTGAGGTGGACCTTTTGAAAGGTTCTTTAACCTAGCACCTAGGAATACTTTAATCGGCCCAAATAAATAATTTTTCTCATTAAGTTTTGCATGTGTTATCTGCATCTCCATAACTTCTGCAAAGGCACTTGTTATTGGTTTGTTATCAACAAAGTGAGTTGTTAAAACTAAGGTTTGAAATCTCATGAAACAAAAGTGTTCAGATTCTTTCATGGAACGAGATGCCCTATGCTCCATCCAATCTCGATCTTTGACTCAATCAGGGATCTTACTACTTGCTTGGTTATTTTTTTCTTAAAAAAATTATATATGAAGCTTTTTAATATTTTATTCGATTTTTAAATATATTTAAACTTCAAAAGTTATATTTTTATGATAAATAAAATTTATTTAAAATTGATACTATAATCTATTATAGAAAAGATAAGATGGGATCGAACGACGAAGATCAGTCTTAGAATCTCTCTAAGATGAGACGTCTTGGCCATCTCGATCCTAGTCCTGCTGAAACTTGAATCATTGGTTTGAAGAATTTTATTTCATGTATCGAGCATTGGATTTTGAAGATCATATAGCAACTTACGAATATAAAACAAATAAGCCAGAGTCACAAATTGTTAGCACAATTCCCTGCATACTGTTGCTGTACTCATAAATAGCATCATCCTTCAACTAGAAATCAGCCCAAAGGAAATCACATTTTGTTGAATAGAGATTTCATTTCACCAAGATGTGCACAGAAATCAGTCACTTTGCATATCAATAACATGATGTATGGCTAACAGCAGCAGATAAATAGAGGATATTCAGCAGCATGTAAACAGATGATATGCATCTTAGAATACATCAGGGACACCGTTCTTTGCACTTGTATGTCAAAAGAAGGGCACAACAAACAAAGATTGAACATAATCAATCATTAGGGTTTTTGCATAGATGAATATAAACTCTGATGGGTGGAGGGTATCCCGACCGTTCTTTCCTATTCATATGAGAAAATAGGAATTGAGATGGTGGTAAGACCTTGAAACCCACCTACCCACGATATCCTTCGCTCCTTGCCTGCCCTGCCTTCATCCAATGCAGGACATTTTCTTATTTGCCATCTCTCTTGTGGATGATGAGTGTTGGGAGACGACTCCTGATTTGGGGAGGTAGGGTCCTGGGAGGCTAGGACTGTGTCCTCCTAATCCACATAGAAGAAGGAAAGCCTTCAAGAAATACCGAATGGTTGGCTTTTTTTAAAAAAAAAGTTGTGTGGGTCCCACTATTCTCTTAAGTCTGCATGCAATGGTTAAAATCATGCTAAGGCTAGGCATTAATTCTTTTTTCTTTTTCTTTTTTCAAAAAAAATAGGGCTAGATCCCATGTTTGTCTCCCACTCTCTCCACCTCTCTTGAGGTGACTTGTGATTGATTTTCATCAGATCATCATCCCTGCAGCTAGAAACTTAGAGAAAGAAAGAGAGAGTGAAAAAAGAGAGAAAAAGAAAGCAATGAAAGGAGAAAGGAGAGAGAAAAAGAAGAAGAAAGAAAGGAAGGAAGGAACAAAAGGTAAAAATTAATGCTAAGAAGGAAGAAAGGAAAGAAAGAAGAAGAGGATGAAGAAGAAGGAAAGAACGAAGAAGAAAAAAAAAAATAAAGGGGAGTGAGACAGAGAGCTCCTACCAGAACAGCCATCAGAATGGAGTAGGATGCATGGCGTTCAGTTTCTGTGGAGAAATTGGGTGACACCCATCCTATCGGATTTAAAACCTTGATTATATGCATACTAAAAAAGGTAACAAATAAGTTCAGCATGAATGAAGTGGACTAACACCAATCTGACCTTGGATGGTAGAAGATGGATTAATATCTGGGAATATTCTTCTGAAAAAATCACTACTTTCATAGCATATTGGATCCAGTTCTGTTGATCTTTATCAGATCTAGATCCAATCTTGAGGATATCAAAGAAATATTTTGGAAATTGCATGAGATATGTAGTTAGAATCATGACAATGGCATGTGAAACATGGTCAAGTTTGCATAGCTTACGATGTTGGAAGCATATACTGTAAAAGTTGTTCTGCAAAGAGGACATAATAGCCTTGAGGCCTAGGACTCAATATTATAAAATCTATCATCTGAAATTGATTTTAGAAATGCTATTTTTAATGGACAAATAATTGACGATTGCTGCCACAAAATATCATGATATCATATTTATGAAAAAATTCTTCAGTAGAAGTGCATCTAGCTATACAACTAAGTGAGAAGTAGAGGCAAGGGAGAGAAAAATCTCTTCTTTTCCTCAAGAAAAAAGAAAATCTAGAAAATTTCAGAGTTCCTCATGATTTTACAATGCCATATGAGAGATGTCCTCCGTCCATGTCTCCTCTTTCTAATCTTCCTTCCCCTTCTTAGTGAGCACCCTTATGCCTCCCAAATAGTACCTAATGAAACCATCTCTCTCTCTCTCTCTCTCTCTCTCTCTCTCTCCAGAAAATCAAAATTGGCCCTTAACTTTTAAAAAACTAACATGCTATGCTGTCTCTATAATTTTGTCATGATCACTGCTGCTGTACACTTAAACAAATTTTCATTGGATTGGCCACTGAAACAAAGTTGCCATTATCCAAGCATAATCTGTCTCCTTTTCTACACCCACCACATTGGTTAGCGAATTCCTTCCTTTTTAGTATCATGCTTCCCCATTCTTTTACAGTCCCTTAACATTAACATTTTCTCTAAACATATCTTACCATAAAATGGGGAAGATATAATGAAAGAATGAAGGGTCAAAGAGAATGAAGTTTCCTCTTCTTATGATCTCTTGTAAAAAGGAGAAAGTTGTGTTTAGTACCACTAGTGCTATATGTTTAACTTACTAAACTATACTCACCGAAAGCAGCAATGACAGATATTTTATCTAATTGCCTTTGAAAATGGCTTTTGAAATTCTTCCAGACTCAATTGCAGAGATCATATCTGTATGCCATGTCAACAATTAATGCAGGCTTAGAATTGCACCGAGCCACCAATGTATGCCATACATCTTTATATAATCTGAAGTCACGATTTACATATATTACATTTTTGTACATTGCTTCTCATCTCATGATCCATTTATAAAATATGTGTATACATCCTTATTTAATCTCTAGATATCCCCGTTGCTCACATTTTGTGCCTCTTTTAGGTAGATAAGATGTTTGAGGTTTAAGATGGATGATGAGAATATAACTGGGAAACATTATTCTCTCGAAAGAAAAGGAAATATTCGCATTTAATTTCCTAACAATATATGTTTTTTTACTTATTCAAGGAATATATGGAGAATGGGACTTTAGTGCGAGCACATGTGCCCCTTCCGCTTGCAAGATCTCTCACACCAATGAGGCAACATGTGGCTTCAGGTTGCTAAGCTTGTTCTTCCCCTAATAATTTGTCAGTTTTATTGATGGTGTCCCTCTGTTTGTGAATGATGACAATGGCTGATTTTTTTTTACGTATGTAGGCCTAGATGTAGCATAAGAACTTGATCTTGTTCTAACATTATACCCATGTATATAAAACTAAATGTATCTTAATTGATGGCATGGAATTTTATTAAGATTTTGAATCAAGAAATTGCCTCATGCAATTTTGAAGCGTGTGATTGCCTCTTCAGGTGCATTAACCATGCAGGTGTTTGTATTTAGGGGTGTGAAATGCTTAAGCAAGAGCAACATGTGTTTTCATTGGCTATGACCGTATGATCTGCTTTACGCCTATGAGGTAGGGCTGAGCCAGTGAAACATGATACATCTTGCAGTTGTGGTGTAACATGTGTAATTTTGTCTCCCAATAAGACATTATTTGGGAAATCTTACACAGCTTGAATGGATTAAAGTATATCCACCTGAGACATGGTCATATCTTTCATTTGTTTTTTCCTTTCATTGGTAAGAACATTCGTTGTCTGATAATTGCCAGAAAAACTTCATCCATTGTTTCACCTTGCTCTACAATGCACCATTCCTACTTCATTTTTTCAAAGAGAAAGGGTCTAGCATTCTTGCTTTCCTGCCGTCGTGTTACAGCTGTTGTTAGTTTGGACAGCAAGAGGCTAGTTCTGGACAAAGTCAAACGAAAGCTATTATCCTCATGTATGATTAATATCACTTCAAGATCCTGGTTGGCAAGCAGGACTACCACATTCTGGCAGAACCTCAGTTCACCATCTGCATGTATGCATTATGAAACGAAGTAGTTCCCACTGTTTAGCTTCCAGAATGATAATGATCTGCTGAGTTTCATTGGGACTTTTCTTGTCATCTCCCTTTGCCTTGAAACAAGAGGTTCTTGGTTTACCGGCATCTGCTAATTATAGTTTAATTGGCATCCTCCCTTTTCAGCCAAAAAAAAAAAAGGGGATCATTTACAAGCTCTTAAATGTCTATAAGAAATATTTGCACAAGATCTAAAATGCCTTTGGAAAATTGTAGTGTTACTTGAACATGGAAACCGGATTGGCATCCATTTCGATAATGCTTTTAAGACAATATAGTACTTCTCTAAGACAGAAATAGATTAAATTGCAAAATATTGTTGCCACAATTTGTGATTTACTATTTCCGCGTATCCTTGCAGAAGAATTCAACTTGTGAAATGGGAAATTTTTGTTTTCCGGAAGTTGGGTGGTGTCATGCCAGGATCCTAGAATTATAATAGAACTTTTTTTTTTTTTTTTTAATGTTTGGAATATTTTATAGCCTCATTCTACGTCCGATACATGGCAGAGCAAAATTTTCTTGATAAGAGCAATCCATGGTGGCAGCGGCCTTTTTCATCTCCTTCAACCATTTGATAGTTTCAAAATAATACAGGTTTCCAAATGAAAACCAAATTTTTTCTGAACATGAATTGACACTTTTAACAATGGTTTTATATCTCTCTAGGTGGTTCTGAGTTTTAATCTTGGATCTTACAAATTTTTTAATCTAGGTGGTTCTGAGTTTTAATCTTGGATCTTACAACTTTTTGTTAGCATTGTTATCTCGGTAACCATTATTTGGATAGATCTTTCAAGATTTCTTTGGTGAAGAAATGCTGAATATCATCTATAAGGTCTAACATATCTATAAAAAATGTTTCCTGCAATCTCGTCTATATTGCACCCCAACATGAGGCCTATACCCACTCGATGATGTCCTTGGAAGGAATGTAGTGCCATTTGGAAAATTGTAGTGCCACCGAGGAATTGCTCTTCATCAGGGCAGGGCATCTGATCAACACAGAACCACATAAAATAGAAGGAGAGAACCAATGATAGACAAGCACAAGAAAAAAATATGAAGTAGAACCGATTCGAATATATCAAAGGGAAAGATTATTCACTAGCACCACACTACATGATTACCGAATGCATGATAAAACAGAACAACTAAAGAACATGAGAATTATTCACCACCACCACACTACATGATTATCACACGATAAAACAGAACAACTAGAGAACATTGATGCTAAAACGCTCTATCAGAGCTACTTTGGCGGCCCAACGTAGGAGACCACCGCGAAAATGGCTTGGATAGCTGTAAACAGGAAGGTGAAACTCCCGACTATCACTACACTGATTGACCATGGACTGCTGAAATATTTGAGGCAGAGATCAGCACGCCACTTGTGAAATTTCAAATCCTTGTATGCGGTCACATCATTGAATACGCCATCAAGGTTGTTTCTGTCCATTGGATAATGAACATCATTGCAAAGGCAACTGAAAATCAAGGTAGTTTCTATCCGCTGGTAATTAACATCATTCCAAAGGCGACTGAAAAAATGAACAGTATCCTTGTCACTGGTCATCCTGAAGGTGATAATTCCCTTAAGATGCAGCAACCTCAAGTCGTTCTAGGTGTCAACCAGGCAATTCATGAAGGTAGCATAAGCAGTTACAAGGAAATCATTGTCAGGGTAAGACTGTTCAAAGGCAATAAGATTTCGAAACAAGCTTTCGCTGTAATCATGCACCTTTAAATGTGGGATTTCCATCACTCCATTGCTGAACTTTATGTCCAAGAAGCTGCTTGCATTCTCCCTCTTCTTAAACTTGACTCCAGCTGCTTGAAGCTCGCACTAGCAATCCACTTCAGCTATGATTTTGGTCCTGTTCCCGAGAAATTGATCAAATCTGGATGTGGAATGAATTGTAAGATCCATTAAAGGATTTTCTTTAATAAACATAATGGCCAAAATCTTAGAATAAATGATTTTTACATTAAACATAAACAAGAATACATACCTTGATCCATTGATATTTGTTGACAAGGAATGAGAGGATGCATATGGGACAGATTGAGTTTCTCCCTCTTTCCTAATTCTCTTCCTTTATCTGTTTTGATGGTCAAACAGACTATATATAGAAGAGAGAGGACCAATCTGATAATACGATAAATTTATCTTTCCATCAAAGAGATGTTATCAGATAACAACTTCCCAAAAAATGAACCAATAGAAAATTAGCTTTATTAAACCATCATTATCACTTAAATTTAAATATCTGATAAAATCAGATATCATAATTATCATTTAGAATAAATAAATAATAAATCAATTATATATCCACGTGGGCCACATAAAAGGAAACGCTAACATTCTCCCACTTGGCCCATGTGAGATATGAAACATACTGATTTAATAATCAATCATAATGCGCATAACAGAAGCTAAAATCCTTCATAATATTGGTCAGACATGAAATCATCATTAAGCAAAAACTAATAAGGATCATGGGAGTTGTATGCTATTATTTCGACGTACTCCCTTCCATGTATCACATTACTAGTTCTATACTTAACATGACCTATAATGGAAATTGCAATAAGGTCTAACAATAATGTCTTTATCAAAGACAAATCCTGTTAATATTCTCATAATTTATTTATGTATAAATACCAGCATAAGAAAACATGATCCATAAGTGATTCAGAAATAATAATTAATTGAGCTCAGAGTGTCAAATACATAAGGAACTTAAAGCTTTAAACATAACATCACTAATGGTTTTCAATAATGCCCATTCTTGACATGTTTATAAAATGTCTTTGGCGGCAACCCTTTAGTCAGCGGATCTGTAATCATGAGATTGGTGCTAATATGTTCAATTGACACTCTTTGTTTTTGAACTTCTTCTTTAACGTCAAAGTATTTCAATTCCATATATTTAGCACCCTTTGAATACTTATCGTTTTTAGAAACGAAGACTGCTGTGGAGTTATCACAATAAATTTTCAGCGGCTTGCAATACTGTCGACAACCCCAAGTCCTAAAATAAAGTTCTGCAGCCATAAACCATAAATTGTAGCCTCAAAGCATGCCACAAACTTAGCTTTCATAGTGGATGCAGCAATGACAGACTGCTTCGCACTTTTCATGAGATCGCTCTCCAGCTAAAAGGAATAAATGACCAAATGTGGACTTTCTAGTATCAACACATCCAGCAAAATCTGAGTCTGAATATTCCTTTATGCATAAGGAACATAAGGAACTTGTTCCATTTGTTTATGTTCCAATTCATTCTTTAGACATTGCATAAGGCTGAATTTATCTCCCTTCTGAATTGGAACAACACTTGTAGAACATTTGTTTATGTTGAATTTCTCAAGAACTTTATTAATATATGCATTCTGAGACAAACCTAACATTCCTTGTGTTCTATCATGAAATGTTTCTGTTGTCCCAGATAGCAACCCAAGAGGGGGGGTGAATTGGGTCTTTTAAAAAAATTAAACTCTTTTGAAGTAAAACCCCCAACTTAAAATAAATTACAGATATGCAACAATTAAAACAGAATATGCAATGAGGAGATGAAGAGGAAGAGATAAAGAGTCAAGCACTGCAAACAGAGAGATTTTATAGTGGTTCGGTGTACCTACACCTACGTCCACTCCCAAGTACCTCTTGGGTCCACACTATAATCAACCTTGATTACAGCAGAGTTGTTTCACAAGATCACAACTCAAACTTGTTATTTTCCCGGGTGTACAACGAATCCAGCTGGTTTTCAAGGTTCACCAGCACAAAACCTTACACACAAGCAACTGCTTGCACAAGGCAATCTGCCTCAACTGATTCAATCACCTGATTGACTCAGTTCACAAGAAAAATAAGAATGTTTGATACAACAACTGCTCCTTAAATGAGCAAATAAGACAAGTTAACTATTCAAACAAAGAGATAGAAATGTAAGCCTAATTTGTAGATCTTTGTGGCTTGATTCTTCTCCTCTTTCTTGCTTTTGAATAGATCTTCCTTGAGTATTCTCTTGAAGCTCGGAAAAACAGATGAAGAATAGGAACTAGGGCTTGCTTGTTTGCTTCTTCAAACTTAGAAATCTCTTCAAAATGAAAGTGTGAAGACTAGGGATTTCTCTCTCTTCTCTTAGGGAATCAATACGATCTTTCCTTTTGATTTTTTTCCTCTGATCTTCTCTCGGATTTTTCTCTTCTTTTTCTTCTCTATTTTTCTTTTTCTCTTCTTTCAAATGGTCACATCCCTCATGCTCTTATAGATCCTTCCAAAACTAAGAATAGATGAAAACTATCCGTTAAAATCAAAATGAAAGAAAAGTTAGGAACAAATAAGGTAATAGCTTGAGATTTAAAATAAAAAGTAAGGTTTAGAGACGTTCTGACACATCTGAAAGTCGTTTATGAAAATCTGGAGTCGGCTCTGACTTTCCTGGGGTCGACTCTAACTTAAAATCCCCAAAACAGCCCGATTTGAAGTCTGCTCTAACTTTTCTGGGGTCGACACATTTTTCTTCTGGAGTCGACTCTAACTCCTCAGGTGTCGACTCTAATTTGAGATCCGAAAAGCCATCTCTCTGTTTTTCTGCTGGGGTCGACTCTAATCAGTGCCATTTTTCGGAGTCAACTCTGTGATTCTAGGTGTCGACTCTAATGTCTGCAATCTTACCTTGACATTAGAATTAAGCTCCGAACTTGATTTCTCTGAAGATTTTGATCATTTAAACAAGTTATAAACTGAAACACTTAATCAAAATCATTGGTAACTTCATGAGTTATACTCAAATAGTTTTGTTTATCATCAAAATTAATAATTGGATCAACAATCTCCCCCTTTTTGATGATGACAAAAACTTTGAGTATATGCATTAGAATTCATAAGCATTGTAAACTTTATCAAGACTTTAAATTTGTTCAATTTAAGAAATAAGCCACAGTTTCAAAATAAGCAAAATTGATCAATAATGATCAACATGAACTGTATCAAATAAAAATTACGCTCCCCCTTCATAATATAACTCCTCCTTTCTTTATGCATATTTCTTTTAGATTGAATATATTTAAATTCTCATTCTCTCTCTCCCTTAGGCATATACAATTCTTCTTTTCTTCCCCTTTTTTGTTATCAACAAAAAGGTGAAAAATAATTGTATAAAGAATTTTAAAGTGATATTCAAATTCAGAAAAATTAAAGAATAGATATCATCCATTGCAATCATCATTGTTTCAAACATTGTATCATTCATTCAAACAGTGTTTCATTACATCAAAACATTGCATTACATCATGTACCAAGATACAAAACAGTAAATGTCCTAAGTACAAGCTATCAAAATAACATAAAAGCTAAATTTTGATTTGACAGGATCTTAAAGGCTAATTGGGATTTGACTTGAGTTGGCTTGGATAGACATCAATATGGGAAGTAGAAGGTCAATCAAGTATGTTTGTAGACAATTCTCTTCAGATGACCTATTAATTCCATAATCTCATCTTTTTGTGATCGCTTGAAGCCTTCAAGACATCCCTCAATCTGAGTAACAACAAAATCTATATCCCTTTTTAGTTGTCCAGTGGCATCAAGGTAAGCTCTAGATCCATCTGCAATCCCTTCCAGCCTTTCAAAAATCTTGTGAAGCTCAGAGGATAGGGTAACCACAGATCTGTCCAATGAAGATGCAATCATGTCAAGCTTAGCAGAGAGCTGCCTCATCTCATCTCTCATCTCTGAATCATGCTCAGTCAATAAGGCCCTGAGCTGATCAAGCTGCCTATCTGAAAAGCCTACTGACTCAGCAAACAAACCCGATGCCACTTGAGGGGGTGAAGAAGTGCTCGGTCTAGCAACAGATGGTCCAGGGACATCCTCATCTCTGGCCTCCTCAATTCTGGCTTCTTGTCCTCTCCTTTGCCACTGGCCATTAACTTTCCTGAAGCCCATTCTATGAATAGTGGAGATGCTATAGTAGTCAGTATATCTGAGATTTCTTTGCGGTTCTTTCTCCATTATCTTTACACCTTGGCTTCTGAACACCAGTGTGAGAACCATACCATATGGCAGTGTAGATCTTTTCTTTGTAGCTGCCTCTGCCATATAACTAATCATCATCCCGGCCAAATTTACTGGTTGACAGTAGTGATACAATCCATCAGAAGAATGTCTCACTCCGAGACATACTCGAACCTTCAATCTTAGGAAACAAGATTCTGCCACAAATATTATGAAGTAATCTGAGTTCCAAGTTGAGTTGATTTGCCATTACCTCTTCAAACTCAGAAACTTCCCTCCCAAGCATCCTTGACAGGGCTCCACCTCTGTCATCATGCTGACTGGCAGTCAAACCAACAGTGGGCATCTCCAGAAGATTTCCTATTGACTCTGTAGTGATCACCATTCTGGTTCCATGCACAAAACTTACAAGACCTCCTTCCCCTCTACATAGATCACTGTAGAACTCCTTCACAAGGGTAGGGTAGGTCGGAACATTCAGTGAGCAAATCTTCTCCCAACCCATTTCTCTTATTTGTCTTCCGATAGAAAAACCTTCCAACTCAAATAGATCAAAATCTACCTCCTTCCTATAGTGATAACCTTTCCGGCCAATAAGTCAACATGGGTGGATGATGGACAAGCCTCCGGAGTAGAAGAAGAGGAAGACGAAGAGCTAGAAGACGATTGCCTCGCGGTTCTTCGAACGGAGCGTCTCCGATGGGAACGGCCGCACCAAACATGGATCCTCGTCTCTTGGGAGCCATTGGAGGTCAATGGAGGTTGGAATCAAGGGTTTTGAAGAGTTTGAAAAAGTTTGGAATGCTTTGGAGAAGGATTTGAAAGATTTGAAAAGGATTGAGTCGTTAAAAGTATCGACTCTGTCCTAATAAAGTGACGATTTTTCACTTAGAGTCGACTCCCGCAAAGTGAGGTGTCGGCTCCGAACAAAAAATTAGTCAGCGCTCGAATTAGAGTCAACTCTGTAGAAGTCGGAGTCGGCTCTAATGAGCAGACAGAAAGCTCTAAAGATAAGGTGTCGACTCCAAGACTGAAGGTGTCGACTCCACAATAGTTTCAGTGAAAAAAGTGAATTTCAAGGATCTGAAACTAATCAAATTGATCATCAAAATCTAGATAAATTCTCCTTAATAATTGGGAATCAATGAATCAAACTTCTAGATAAATTTCCTTATAAAGTGTAAAAGATTTTCAAGAAATTTACCGAAATTTAGATAGTTGTCCTTGAGAGTTTCAGAAAATCAATCTAAAGGATCACAAACTCCTAATTCTCCTCTAAGATAACAAAATCTCTCCTTACTCAAAGGTTTGGTAAAAATATCAGCCAATTGATCATTAGTGTTCACATAATCAAGACAAATATCATTATTAGCGGCATGTTCTCTAATAAAGTGATGTCTAATTTCTATGTGTTTAGTTCTAGAATGTTGAATTGGATTCTTAGTTAGATTGATTGCACTAGTATTATCACATCTAATAGGAATTTTATTAAGTGTGATGCCATAATCTTCAAGTTGTCACTTAATCCAAAGGATTTGAGCACAGCAGCTTCCAGCCGCAACATACTCTGCCTCAGTAGTGGATAATGCAACCAAATTTTGCTTCTTGCTAAACCAAGAGATTAAGTTACCTTCCTAAAAATTGGCATGCACCACTTATACTTTTTCTATCTAATTTACATCCAGCATAATCAGAATCAAAATAAGCAATCAAATTAAGTGTTGAGTCTCTAGAATACCATACTCCTACATTTTTAGTTCCATTTAGATATCTAAAGATTCTTTTAACAGCAATAAAATGTGATTCTTTAGGTTCAGATTGATATCTTGCACATAAACAAACAGCAAACATGATATCAGTCTACTTGCAGTTAAGTAAAGTAGAGATCCAATTATACCTCGGTAATGTTTTTGATCTACTTTCTTACCATCTTCATCTTTGTCCAGCTTGCATGAAGGACTCATTGGCGTGCCAAGAGGTTTAGCAGATTCCATACCAAACTTCTTAAGTATTTCCTTCGTGTACTTTGCTTGGTTAATGAAAATTCAGCTTTCTCTTGTCTAATTTGAAGTCCAAGGAAGAAGTTAAGTTCTCCCATCATGCTCATCTCGAATTCTCCCTGCATTAACTTAGCGAATTCTTGGCAAAGAAGATTGTTAGTAGCACCGAAGATAATATCATCAACGTAAATCTGTACAACCAATAAATCCATTTCTTTTCTTTTTAAAAACAAGGTTTTGTCAACATTTCCTCTTGTAAATCCATTTTCAATCAAAAATTTACTCAATCTATCATACCAAGCTCTAGGTGCTTGTTTTAAACCATAAAGTGCTTTGTGTAATTTAAAAACATGGTTTGAAATTCATGATCTTCAAAACCAGGAGGTTGTTCAACATAAACTTCCTCATTTATAAAACCATTTAAAAATGCACTTTTAACATCCATTTGAAATAAGTTGAAATTCATATGACATGCAAATGCAAGCAATAGTCTAATGGCTTCTAATCTAGCTACAGAAGCAAAAGTTTCATCAAAATCTATTCCTTCTTCCTGATTATATCCTTTTGCAACTAGCCTAGCTTTATTCCTAATGACTGTGCCATTTTCGTCTAATTTATTTCTAAAAACCCATTTAGATCCTATTATAGGGTGGTCTCTAGGTCTGTCTACTAGGGTCCATACCTTATTCCTAGTGAATTGGTTTAACTCTTCTTGCATAGCTAACATCCAATTGCTATCTTTTTCAGCTTCTTCTATGGTTTTAGGTTCTATTTGAGATACAAATGCAAGATGATTATTGATATTTCTCATGGATGATCTAGTTCTTACTCCTTGAGATGGATCACCTATGATCAAATCCCTTGGATGATCATGAGCATATCTCCAATCTCTAGGCAGATCTATATCATTATGAGCAGTATCAATAACATCAGCCAAAGGTAAATCCTCATCTTTTGCTTCTTGTTCATGATCTGAAGATACATCTAATTTTTTAATACCTCTTTCAAGTAAACTTGTATCTTCCTCATCATCAATCTTTCCCGAACTTGATGCTAAAGACTCATCAAAGACTACATGAATGGATTCTTCTACAACTAGACTCTTCTTATTGAATACTCTATAGGCTTTACTAGAGGTTGAATATCCTAAGAAAATGCCTTCATCAGATTTAGCGTCAAACTTTCCAAGATTATCTTTACCATTGTTATGAATGAAGCATCTACAACCAAATGCATGAAAGTAGCCTAAATTGGGTTTCCTATCATGCCATAGTTCATAGGGTGTTTTCTTAAGGATAGGTCTAATTAGGGCTCTATTTAGGATGTAACATGTTGTGTTAATAGCTTCCGCCCAAAAGTATTTAGGGAGTTTGCTTTCACATAGCATGGTACGGGCCATGTTTAGAGTCCTATTTTTCTTCTCTACAACTCCATTTTGCTGAGGTGTTCTAGGTGCAGAAAAATTATGATGTATGCCTTTTTCAAAACAGAATTTTTCAAATAAGTGATTTTCAAATTCAGTCCCGTGATCACTTCTTAGAGACACTATGGTAGTGTTTTTCTCATTTGTGACTTTCTTGAAAAATTTTAGGAATATTGAGAAAGTCTCATCTTTATGAGCCAAAAATATTACCCAAGTGAATCTAGAGTAATCATCTACTATCACAAGACCATACTTCTTTCCTCCTAGACTAGTGGTTCTAGTAGGTCCAAAGAGGTCCATGTGTAGTAGCTCCAGGGGCCTAGTAGTTGAAACAACATTCTTAGATTTGAAAGAACTTCTTGTTTGTTTACCAAATTGACATGCATCACAGATTCGATTATTTTCAAAATCTAAGCTAGGAATACCTTTAACTAAATCCATTTTCAGCAATTTTGAAATTAAGTGTGTGCTAGCATGACCTAATCTACGATGCCATAGCCATCCAATCTCATTCATCTTAGCATTATCAGCAACTAAGCAATGATTACTTGAGGATAGTTATTCAAATCAATTAAGTATACATTGCCATAATGTTTTCCAACAAGAATAATGCTACTATCAATGGGATTAGTGACAGTGCAAATAGAAGCTTCAAAAGAAACTTTGAAACCTTTATCACACAGCTGGCTAATACTAATCAAGTTATGCTTTAATCCATTAACATATAATACATTATCAACATAGGTAGATGGAGTAATTTGAATCTTACCAATGCCCATGATATGGCCTTGACCATTATCACCAAAAGTAACTACTCCACCTCTTTTCGTCTCAAGGGTGATGAATTGATCTTTGTCACCCGTCATGTGTCTTGAGCAACCACTATCAAGATACCATTTTCTTTTCAATCCGATGGCTGCAAGACACTCCTGCAAAATATTCATCTCTTAATTTTAGGTACCCAAGCTTTCTTGGGTCCTTCATGGTTAGAAGCAATAAATACTATTCCTTTAGGAACCCAAATCATCTTTCTTTTATCATGTGGAGTTTTACACATATAAGATTTATGTCCTTTGTTTCACATTTAAAACAAGTAATATTTGATGATTTTTCAGCATGTACAAAAATATTTTTCAAAGATTTTTGCTTTTTAAGTGGATTATATCCTAATCCGGCTTTATCAAAAACAACCTTTTGATTATCCAAAATCATATTTAGTTTGATAGAGCTTAAAGTAAATTTGTCAACAATGGGTTTAAGCCTATCAACTTCATTTTTCAAATTTTCATTTTCTTTCTTTAGAAATTCATTTTCTACAATATGCTTTTCATTTTCTAAAGATAGATTTTGCATTTGATTCTTCAAATCTTTATTTTTGAGCTCAGATTTGCATAATCATCAATTAGTTCATAAAAAGCACTATGCAATTCTTCAAATGTAAAATCATCTAGAAAACTCGGACTCACCTCATCATTGTCCGCCATGAAGCAAAGATTGGCTATTTCTTTCTTTTCATCTTCTTCGGAACTTGAGCTTTCCGAATCACTCCAGGTAGCCATCATTGCCTTCTTTTTGAATCTCCGGGGGCCTTTTTGAGTTGTGGACATTCAGATTTGAAATGTCCCGGTTTCTTGCATTCAAAACAGATTATTTCCTTTTCTTTTCCTTTGTCCTCATCTTTTCTAACAAAGGGCTTTTTCTTTTCAAATTTCTTTTTCTTCATGAATCTCTTGAATTTCCTTGTGATGAGTGCCATGTCCTCATCATCACTGTCATCTTCAGATTCATCAGATTCTTCCTTACATTCTGAAATTTTGAGAGCCATAGTCCTTTTCTTCTTTGACTCATCTTCATTAACATGTTGCTTGACTTGAAGCTCATGAGTCATCAAGGATCCCAAAAGTTCTTCTAGGGGTAGAGTGCTCAGATCTTTTGCCTCTTGTATTGCAGTGACTTTAGCTTCCCATGTCCTAGGCAAAGAACGCAACACCTTTCTCACAAGATCAGAGTTATCATAAGATTTACCAAGACTTTTTAAACCATTAACAATGTCAGTAAATCTTGTAAACATATCAGAAATAGATTCACATGCATCCATTTTGAACAATTCATATTTATGAACAAGCATGTTAATCTTGGATTCCTTTACCTGATTGGTTCCCTCATGGGTAACCTCTAATTTATTCCAAATTTCTTTAGCAGACATGCAAACAGATATACGATTAAATTCATTTGCATCTAAAGAACAGTACAAAACATTCATAGCCTTGGCATTTAGTTGTGCCAACTTCTTATCATGTTCATCCCATTCGTTTCCGGTTTAGGAATTTCCATGCCATTAAGTCTTGTAGTGGGTGTGTGAGGTCCATTGACTATAATACTCCATAGATCATAGTCAAGTGCTTGAATGAATATTTTCATTCTAGCTTTCCAATAAGAATAATTAGAACCATTAAATAAAGGAGGACGATTCGTAGATTGTCCTTCAGAAAAGGTTGAGCCAACTTGAGCTGCCATTTGGATCTTTAACTCTTGATTGTTAGATCAAGGAAAAATGAGCACTAGCTCTGATACCAATTGTTGTCCCAGATAGCAACCCAAGAGGGGGGGTGAATTGGGTCTTTTAAAAAATTTAAACTCTTTTGAAGTAAAACCCCAACTTAAAATAAATCACAGATATGCAACAATTAAAACAGAATATGCAATGAGGAGATGAAGAGGAAGACATAAAGAGTCAAGCACGCAAACACAGAGATTTTATAGTGGTTCGGTGTACCTACACCTACGTCCACTCCCAAGTACCTCTTGGGTCCACACTATAATCAACCTTGATTACAGCAGAGTTGTTTCACAAGATCACAACTCAAACTTGTTGTTTTCCGGCGCACAACGAACCCAGCTGGTTTTCAAGGTTCACCAGCACAAAACCTTACACACAAGCAACTGCTTGCACAAGGCAATCTGCCTCAACTGATTCAATCACCTGATTGACTCAGTTCACAAGAAAAATAAGAATGTTTGATACAACAATTGCTCCTTAAATGAGCAAATAAGACAAGTTAACTATTCAAACAAAGAGATAGAAATGTAAGCCTGATTTGTAGATCTTTGTGGCTTGATTCTTCTCCTCTTCTTGCTTTTGAATGGATCTTCCTTGAGTATTCTCTTGAAGCTCGGAAGAACAGATGAAGAACATGAACTAGGGCTTGCTTGTTTGCTTCTTCAAACTTAGAAATCTCTTCAAAATGAAAGTGTGAAGACTAGGGATTTCTCTCTTTCTCTTAGGGAATCAATACGATATTTCCTTTTGATTTTTTCCCTCTGATTTTTCTTAGTTTTTCTCTTCTTTTTCTTCTCTATTTTTTTTTTCTCTTCTTTCAAACGGTCACATCCCTCATGCTCTTATAGATCCTTCCAAAACTAAGAATAGATGAAAACTATCCGTTAGAATCAAAATGGAAGAAAAGTTAGGAACAAATAAGGTAATAGCTTTGAGATTTAAAATAAAAAGTAAGGTTTAGAGACGTTCTGACACATCTGAAAGTTGTTTCTGACAATCTGGAGTCGGCTCTGACTTTCCTGGGTCGACTCTAACTTGAAATCCCTAAAACAGCCCGATTTGGAGTCTGCTCTAACTTTTCTGGGGTCGACACATTTTTCTTCTGGAGTCGACTCTAACTCCTCCGGTGTCGACTCTAATTTGAGACCCGAAAAGCCATCTCTCTATTTTTTTGCTGGGGTCGACTCTGCAGGTTCCAGGTGTCGACTCTAATCCGTGCCGTTTTTCGGAGTCGACTCTGTGATTTAGGTGTCGACTCTAATGTCTGCAATCTTACCTTGACATTAGAATTAAGCTCCGAACTTGATTTCTCTCGAGATTTTGATCATTTAAACAAGTTATAAACTGAAACACTTAATCAAAATCATTAGTAACTTCATGAGTTATACTCAAATAGTTTTGTTTATCATCAAAATTAATAATTGGGTCAACAGTTTCGATTCTAATCACATAGGATGCCTCACCCATATCTTTCATTTCAAAGTTCTTAGAGAGAAAATTCTTGGTCTCATACAATAGGCCAAGGTCATTAGTAGCTAGCAAGATATCATCAACATACAGAATCAAAAATATGATTTTGCTCCCACTGACCTTCAGATATATACACCGATCAACGGTGTTTTCTTTAAATCCAAAGGATGTAAAGGTATCATTGAACTTAAGATACCATTGTCGGAAAGATTGCTTAAGTCTGTATATTGACTTCTTCAGTTTACACACCATGTGTTTCTTTCCTTCAAATAAAAAGCCTTCAGATTGGTCCATATAAACCTCTTTATTCAAACTCCCATTTAGAAAGGCGGTTTTCACATTCATTTGATGCAACTCCAAATCATAATGCTATCAGCGCCATAATAATTCTAAATGAGTCTTTCTTAGAGACTGAAAAAAAAAGTCTCTATGTAGTCAATGCCATATTTTTGAGTAAAACCTTTGGCAACACGTCTGGCTTTACAACGTTCAATATTGCCATTTGAGTTGCGTTTGGTCTTAAAGACCCATTTACACCCAACTCTTTTACAATCTTCAGGCAATTTATCAAGATCCCAGACTTCATTGTAATCCATTGATTTTAACTCATCTTGCATGGCATCTAACCATTTAGATGAATTAGCACTTTGCATGGCTTGTGAAAAAGAAACTGGATCATCATTAATACCTAAATCAAAATCTGATTCTTGTAGATAAACTACATAATCATTAGAAATAACAGTTCTTCTTTGTCGTTGAGACCTTCTTAATGCTACTTCATTGGGTTCGTTTATTGCAAGTTCATTAGTAATATCATCATTTTGTGGTGTTTGATCATTAATTTGTTGTTCTTGAAAGTTATTAAAAGGTTCAACAACTCTAGGAACAACAACTTGAGAAGTTATAGGTGAAGAAACTTGCACCTTAACTTCTTGGATTTCCACTTTACGTGGTTCCAAACTCCCACTAATTTTATTATTCTCAATGAACCTTGCATTTCCAGATTCAACAATTCTTGTACTATGGTTAGGACAATAAAATTTATATCCTTTTGATCTTTCTGGATAACCAATGAAGAAACCACTGGTTGTTCTTGAGTCCAACTTCTTTTCATGTGGATTGTAAATCCTTACTTTCGCCGGGCAACCCCAAACATGTAAATGTGTCATAATGGGTTTCCTTCCTGTCCACAGTTCAAAAGGAGACTTTGGAACTGCCTTATTAGGAATCTTATTTAGCAAATACATAGCAGTCTTTAAAGCATGCATCCACAATAATAAGGGTAATGATGAATTGCTTAACATACTCCTAACCATGTCCATTAGAGTTCGATTACGCCTTTCTGCGACACCATTTTGTTCTGGCGTTTCAGGCATTATGTATTGAGCACATATGCTATGCTTTTCAAGGAATTTGGCAAATGAATCAAGGCATTATCTAGATTCATCATATTTTCCATAATAATCACCACCTCTGTTAGACCTAACAATTTTCACTTTTCTATCTAGTTGTCTTTCAACCTCGTTGATAAACACTTCTAGAGCATTTACCGATTGAGATTTTTCATGCAACAAATAGACATAGCCATAACGTAAAAAATCATCAATAAAGGTTATAAAATACTTTTCTCCACCAAAGGATGGAATATCAAAAGGCCCACATATATCGGTGTATATAATTTCAAGGAGCTTTTACTTCTTGTGGTACTTTTCTTGATTGTCTGTTTTATGTGTTTTCCTTTAATACAATCCACACAAATCCCAAGATCAGTAAAATCTAAATCAGGAAGGATTTCATTCTTTACTAATCTCTCAATTCTTTCTTTGGATATATGATCCAAACATTTATGCCACAAGTAAGCTGATTGTTCATTCACTAAACTACGTTTAGTACCAACATTATGATGCAAGGTTAACAATGTCTCAGCAAAAGGACTATCAAGCTTAAATTTGTACAAACCATCAGAAAGAATACCAGAACCAATAAGATGATTGTGTTTAAACAAACTGAAACATCCATTTCCAAATTTAAAAGAATATCCAACTGAGTCAAGTTTGGATAAAGAAACTAAATTATGAGAAATAAAATGGACATAAAGTGTTTGGAAAAGGTCTAAATGATGTCCAGTGTCTAGAATCAAACGATAAGTTCCAACAGCTTCAACTGAAACTTTGACTATGTTTCCCATTGAGACAAAGTTTTCATTTGGGTTTATGGTTTGGATCGTAAGGAATCCCTGCATCGTATTAGAAATATGAGTGGTACAACCAGTATCAATCCATCAAGTATTATAAGGAACTTCTATTAGGTTTGATTCGAAACATACAAAAGCCGTAGACTTACCTTTCTTTTCGAACCATGCCTTACGTTTCAGGCAATCTTTCTGATAGTGTCCATGCTTTTTGCAAAAGTGACACTTATCATTCTTTTGTTTCTTTTTGTGGATTTGAGCAGATGACCCATTTATCTTTAGTAGTCGTTGCTTGCTCTTTCATTTCTTATCTTTCTTTGATTTCTTTCTAGCTCCTTGCTGACTCATGAGATTGATAGAATGATTTTCTTGTTTCTTAAGTCTTGCTTTCTCTTGAATGAGTATACTTTGTAGTTCATTCACATTCCACTTATCCTTCATAGTGTTATAACTCATGTGAAATAGATCATACTCAGGAGGCAAGGAATTGATAATGAATTGCACAAGAAAATTCTCATTCACTTCCAATCCCATAGTCTTTAGTCTCGCTGCTATGTTTGTCATTTCAACAACATGCTCATGCATAGTACGAAAACCATCAAACTTAATGTTGGTTAAAGTACTCATCAATGTCCCAGCAAATGACTTATAAGTAGAGTCAGATTGGGAACGTGCTTCCACAAACTTCATAAATTCCTTAGCACTTTCAGTAGCAAGAATTGTGGACTTGATATTGTTTGCTACAGTCATTTGCATGAACATCAAGCTAAGTCTGTTTGATCTTTCCCAAATTTTATGGAAAGACCTCTGTTCAGCACTACTAGAGCTAGTAAGAACAGTGGGTTTCTCATTCATGAGTGCCAAATCAAGATCCAGAACACCAAGATGAAACTAAACTTGTTCGGGCCATTCAGAGAAATTAAGCCCATTGAATGTTTGAACAGACATAGCTTGCGAATGAAGAGAAACATGAACAAATAAAATATGCTCATACGTTAATGCTTTGAGTAATATATTTAAATAAATATTCAGACTCTATCAAGTAAACAATAAGTGCATATTGAAGTTCTCCTTTGGGTGAAACAATAATATACAACAGTAAACATAATTGATGCTTAATTTTAATTTTACATACTTGTCCATTATATATACTCAAATTAGATATGTTTGCTATCTTTGGATATGCTAAACATACCTAACCAAGCATATTAATTGACCACATCATGTCCATACATTATAAAATGACTAGTCAACCTTTGGGCGACCCTTAAATATTTATAATCAATGAACTTCAATATACTCATAACAATTAAGCAATTATGTCATTCATTTATAAGCATCACATAATTATGAGTAATTGAATTATTTAATTAAATTTGATATCTATAAACTTTCAAATTTGGCCACTTTGGTGACTAACAAATTACATAATATAGACATCAAAATTAATTAATGATGATATCATGCATGAATACAAAAGACTTAAGTGTACCCATATAATTTTATAAAGAAATTTCTTGCGAAAAAATAATATTCTGAACTTTCATTATTTGTCGTTAAGATTACATTAGTGGAGTGGTAACATATTTTCTTTCAAACATGTTAGTTATAGGTTTGAACCACCGCAATCTCTATTTTATTTTATTTTTCTTTCATGCCATGGTAACATAAAAAGATTTCCGTGCATGACAAAAGAGGAATAATTCCCAAAGGAAAGGGGAAAGCCTCCTCTTTTTTTCTGGCGGTTTCTTTAAACAAGCCTCTTGAGGCTTTAGTGGAAGAGGGGAAGAGGAGACAGCTTTGTGAAACGGGCCTTTTTGGTTTTTTAATTCCACCGTGTGGGAGAACGGGTTTCTTTATTTTATACGTTCTTTATTCTTTGTACGTTCTTTATTTTTTTAGAAGATCAAAAAGTAATTTAAAAATAGAGAAAAGATAATGATCCAAACCTTGAACCAAAGAGTCATACAATAATCACCTTTAACATTATGCTATTCTAATCATATTGATTATAATAATAATATATATATATATATATTAGAACCGTCAAAGATAGATTCATAATGAAAAATCATAAATTCTTCAATCAAGGCTCTGATACCACATGTAAGATCCATTAAAGGATTTTCTTTAATAAATATAATGGCCAAGATCTTAGAATAAATGATTTTTACATTAAACATAAATAAGAATGCGTAAGGAACGAGAGGATGCGTATGGGACAGATTGAGTTTCTTGCTCTTTCCTAATTCTCTTCCTTATCTGTTTTGATGGTCAAACAGATTATATATAGGAGAAAGAGGATCAATCTGATAATACGATAAATTTCTCTTTCCATCAAAAGAGAGGTGATGAGATAACAACTTTCCAAAAAATGAATCAATAGAAAATTAGCTTTATTAAACCATCATTATCACTTAAATTTAAATATATGATAAAATCAGATATCATAATTATCATTTAGAATAATAAATAAATAATAAATCAATCATATATCCACGTGGGCCATGTAAAAGGAAACGCTAACAGGAATAACTTGTAAGCCAGATGTAGCAAATGATGAACATCGTTAGCCGGCAGAGCTGAGACTGATTCCGGTAATCGTTCTTTTTTCCGGCGCTCAAGACTATTAAAGTACCAGAATGCGCATTCCACAAGATTGATACCGACGTCATCCCTGGTCTTAAGTATCTCATATAATTCCCGGATGACAAAGAACGGAATCTGGTTCTCAAGCAACAGCAGATCATATATACTTCACCAGCTCCCAGATCCACAATCTGCCAATGACTTTCCTACCATCATCTTCATCTGTTTCTTCCTCCCTTGAACTGGGTCTATGCTTAAGCAGGAGATTCAGGATGAAGCAGTCCTTCGAGTTCCTTCATCCTCGTCAGGCATTTGCCAAAGAAATCTTCTTCTCTTCTTCCATATTTGGATGCTAATTTGTTCACACATACAAGCTTGTGATCTTGCATGGACTTCAGGTCTTGGCGTTGACTGATAGAGTAGAAGTAGGGCCCGATGCAGACGGCTTTTGGCCTGTAGGCATGCTTATGGGCATCTCCAATATTGGACGTACGAGGATTTCAGACGGCACTCGGTAGATGGTAGAAAGAGGCCCGTCTCGGTTATGGCCTATCGTTGCCGGAAACTCCCCCCAGCAACTGTGATCGGCGGAAGGGATGCTCCGACTCCGCTCTCTTCCGATGGCCTGAAACGTTGTCCGCCTCTCCTGAACAACCGCGCAGCAAGTTTAATCGCCAAAGTTAGTGATGATCGCCGCCATGCCTTAGGTTCCGGCATCCTTATTTTTGTGATTGCGGCCGCCGTCCACCGAGTTTCACGCCACGAAAGGCTTTTATTGTACTGAATGATGTTGAAAATTTGCTCTTCCATTACAGTTGTTGTTTATTCATCATAAAAAAAAAATCTTGCCACTAAAGATATAATATTTGCTAAAAAAAAATTTAACTTGTCACTAAACTCTAATTATTATTTATGTTCGTGACAACAAAATTAAATACTGAGACAAATTAATTTATTACAAGTCATTTTTATCACAGAAAAAAAATATTTGTAGCAACATTGTTTTGCTCGTAACTGATTTTAATACTCCAATTATTTTAGTGACAAGAAAACTAATATAATCCATGATGACTTCTAAGAAAGTGTCATAAAAAAATATTTTTGAATTTTATTTTTATGTTAACTTTTTTTAACTATTTTTTTTTGGCAACAACATAAATTATCATATAAAATTATATTTAGTATTTGTCACAGTTGATATTGTCACAGAAAGTTGTTAGTTTTTATTATATATTTTATTATCACATATAACTATTTTTATTTGTCACAATATATATATTCTTATCACAAAAGTTCTACGATCTACGACAACTTAGCCTTACCACATAAGTTATTCTATACTTTGTTACAAGTTATTCTTGCATATAAAATGATTTAATAAAGTTTTTTTTGGATGAAATATATGGATAACCTTTTTTATCCCACTCTTTGAATTTAATGTGATTTTTTTTTTTGTTTATTCATTTTGCAGGATAAGGCATATATCTTCTTTGGACAAGTAAAGATATGAAATTTTAGACTTGCTTCTTTATTTTTCTGGCTATGAGTTCTAATGAAATGTAAACTTTGAAAACAATAGTGTAATGATTGTTAAATATATTTTATCTAAGATGTAATATATCTTGATTTTAAAGTTTGAATATATTACAAAATTCTTGTATATGTATCTTGAATTTCCTATAATAACAGAGCTTATTTTGTGGCAATAAAAGTCATAATATTTTGTGCCAAGCAAATTTGCCCCTAAAGTGTTATTCCATGCCAATGTCATCAGCAATGTTATCGAATGCCTTTTTAAGGGCTACAAAACTATTATATACTATGGTATGAGCGACAATCCTCGTATCACTCATGACAATAAAACTCATTGTTAAATTAATTTTTTGATAATAACAAACGTAGTTATCACCATATTTAACTTTGTGTGACAATAAGATTAGTAAAAATTACAATATAAGCCATGACTTTTATGAGATTAGTGACAAATTAAGAAAAGCCATCGCTAAATCAATTTTTGATAATGGCAATATAGTTGTTACCTAAAACGTGTTTTGTGTGATAATAAAAGTAGTTATTAATTATGATATAAGTGATGATTCTTATTATATCAGTGGCAATAAGTGTGGTCACTACATTATTTTGGTGATGACAAAAGAAGTTGTCATAAATAAATAATTTTTTAGAGGCAACAAAAGGAATCAAAAATTGTAGTACGTGTGATGAATTTTAAATCTTTTATGATAAGATTACTTGTCATAAATTTTTTTTTGACTGCAATTGTTGCCATGGATAATAAATTATATGTTATGACTAGCTAGCGTTGTCACAGAAGGATAAGACTTTCCAGTGATGGAGTTATATGCGATGATCTGTGATAATTTTTTATTATCACAATAAATCCAATAGCGATGAGTTCTTTGGGCTATGTAATAATTTTGCTTGCAGATCTCTTGTAAAGATGGAACCGATCCTGTGCTCTGAACCTGGATCGCTCAGCAAATTTGAAATCGGCACAAAATGAAAATAAAAATCTGAGGCATGCACCTTTGTGCAAGCACTACAAGGGAAAAAAAATATTGCACGTCCAATGCGTCATAATTGCGTCGCTAAACATGCTATTGCGACGCAATGACGGCGTCGCTCAGATGTTCGTCGCAATCTAAATTTGTCGCAATTGCATCGCAATATTGCGATTCTCTGCGACGCAACAATGAGTCGCAATATTGCGACGCATCCAGATGCATCGCTAAATTTAAAACTAATTTTTAATATTTTAAAATTATTATTAAATATTGCAACGCATTCAATTGCGTTGCAATATTACGACACATTTAGTTGCATCGCAATATTTAATAATAATATTTTAGATATAATAGCGACACAATTTGAGTCGCTAATGCGTCGCTAAGAATTTTTTTTTAAAATATTACGACGCAAGGTTATTGCGTCGTAATATTTAATAATAATATTTTAGAGATAATAGCAATGCAATTTGAGTCGCTAATGCGTCGCTATTAATTTTTTTTTAAATTATTGCGACGCTAGGTCATTGCGTCGCAATATTTAATAATAATATTTTAAAAATATTAGCGATGCAATTTCAGTCGCTAATGTGTTGCTAATTAAATTTTTTTTAAAATAAAATATTAAAAATTAAAACGGTTAATACAATTTCGTTACATTTAAATATTGATAGAAACATTCTTCACTCATATTGATCCAAACAATAATCATTCAATTTCCAAAAATAATTTATATATTAAAATTTTGAAGTTTTTATGTACAACATATAAAAAGAAAAAAAAACATCAAGAATCTGAGCGATTACATGGAGGCTGGATACCCTGCGACAAGCGGCTAACCATATCCTACAAATGACGCATCTGATCTCGCACGTTTGCAAGCTCCTGATCCCGGCCTCGCATACGCTGCTCGAACTCGTGCTCGACCTCCTGCCGAACCTCCTGACGAACGTCCTGCCGAACCTCCTCCGCAATAGATCTCTGAATGTCGTCTAAACGCTCGGCAGGAATATCACCAGAAAATCGCAAGCTGGAGGCCTGATAGGAAAATATGAGGAAGCTATAGTGCCCAGACCATAGACCCTGCGGTCTCGTGGCTGGGCACCAACAGCCTCCAAAAACATATGCCGACTCTCCTCTGCTGAGAGTTCGACGGGCGTCTCCCCATCAGTGGAGTCGACCTGCGATGCCGGGGAGCGAAGCTCCTCGACTCGTGTCTTTGAATTATAAAATCAACAATAAATGAGTTAATAAATTTCTCGAAATAAAATTTTAGAAATTAAACATATACTACATAAAGCTAATTTTTACCGCAACCTCCCGTGATCGTGTGTCGACCTAGGAACCGTCCCTCCTGGTGTGTGTCGCCCTGAATAGACGAAACTCACCAGGATCTCCACCCTCATGCTCAGACTATAACAATAAAAAATTGATATTAATACAAATATTTGTAAATAACTAAATGATTAATTAAATTATTTATGTTTTCTTACCATACGACGTTTGTGCTCCTGAATCGAAATAGAGCCCGAAGTATGGCGGGAGAGACCCGTGCCAGGACCGCCCTTCTCGGATCGGCAGTTTGTGCTGGCTGATGCGGATCTCTTGCGCCAGCCATCGGACTGCCAGGCCTGCTGCCACTCGTGCCAAATACCTTCTGGCACATGCGTAGGACGCTGACCCGATGACCTCCAATGATGAAGCATGTCGGAGTATCGGCGTCCCGTAAGAGCCTCCCATGCTGCCCTAATGGCATCATGGCTGGCAGGGTCCCACGTAAACTTTTTCTGTATTAAAATAAACAGTTAGTTTCAAAATTTATTAAGATTAAGAAATTTTATATCAGTAATAAATTGTATTTAATAAGTTTACCTGAAACTCAGAAAAATAAAACTCCCTCGTGGCTGGAGATATGTGGCGCCAATCGTAGCCACTGGGATATGCACGCCTCTGAAATACGGCGCTGATGTGGCTGGATACATGATGCTACTCAAAAAATCTGTTAAAAAAATACATGTTTATAAGTAATTGACTTAAAAACATAAACATATATTTTTAATTAGTATATACTTACAGCCCATGAGCATCAAGTCAAAGTACGATGCGGCCGATGGTGGAAGAACTCTCGGAGGTATGCGCCGATCGGCTGGATGGTAATACCAATGCAGGATCACCGCCGACTGCTGAAGAGATCGAAGGCTGTGCGATGTGTGGAGATCCAAACTCTCCATCTCCAAAGCTCATGTGATCTGATGCAGCAGGGCTACGTCCCTGCTCACTCCGTATGTCGTCGGTAGATCTACCTCTGCCCGTCATAATGAAAATACTAAAGATTCATGCAATTAAATTACGATTAATGATTGACTATGTAAAAATTTAACACTTATAAAATAAAGTTGAATCTAAAAAACCCTCTTTGTTTAATCGGTGTCATTTGTTTCGTGAAATGTCGGTTCAACATCCGATGTTGTATCGGACTACGATTCAGTTTCATTATCATCAGAAGGAAACCAAACATTTGCATCCGCAATTTCTTGGACATCACCATTTGGATCTCTAAGTGATGTTTCAGGAGCCCTTGTGTCGTCCTCAATTGCATGCATTTCCATCTCATCCTCTTGAAATGCAGGGCACTCGGCTGATTGACTTGATGAACTCTCCTCTAATAAGATTGTTGAACGTGGGACGATTTTAGAAACAGCCCACCAATCTCGCTTGTCGTTGCACAAACTTGGATATCCACAGTAAAACACTTGCTGAGCTTGGGATGCAAGGATGAATGAGTCATATTTATGCAATCTTCGTCGATGGTTCACTTCAACCAAATTGTAGTCGTTATGAACTCTTTTGCCACAGGAACTGTCGGATCGAACCAATCGCAACGAAACAATACGATTCGTTTCATAGGCCAACCGGGATATTCAACTTCAACCACCTCTACTAACTTTCCGTAATAATCCTGCATATTTGCTCCAACACTTTTTCCTTTAACACACACGCCTCAGTTTTGCGTGCCTCTTGAAGCTGCTAATCGTTCAATCTGAAATTTGTACCCATTAAAAAAATAGCCAGTAGAGGTTGTTACGGTCTTCAATGGCCATTGCGATAGACATTTAATGAAAATATTGTCGGGCCACGGCTACGATCCTTGGCATGCTAGCAAGGACCGAGGCACGGGTTCATGCCAGGCTAATGCTAGGGCTTGAGTTCGGGTCGAGCCGCAAGGCGGTCCGTTTAATCATGAGACTTCACAAGCATTCAAGTGTCCTAAATTAATTCCACCTTCACTCAATGTCTAAAAGGTAAGGCCCTATCCCATTCAAGAATATTTTTTATGATATGTTATTCTGCTATTAATTATCATCGATCGGTTATGTTGAAATTTTAGCAGCATTTCCCCATATGTTCTCCTAAATGTGTGGTATATATGCCATACTAGAAGAACGTATGAGCAAATACAAACCGCAATCTCACCCACGATGATTAATAGCAGACTAACATATCGCAAAAAATATTCTCAAACTGTCCACCAGGACAATTTGAGAATTTGCAAGACTAAGTCTTACAAATTCTCAAACGGGTCTAAAGGTTATAGTGCTGTGATTAATAATATGGAAATCCGAAGACAATCGAACTTATGCTTGTTATTCTTAACTTCTTGTCAATTATACATATATAGGAATAGTGTTCTATATATAGTCACTGACTTCTTAGATTATTATGTCGAATATATATGTTTGTGAAGACTAAATATAAATTATTAAAACTACTAATTTGTTGCTGAAAATTAAATAATAATACAACAAGACTTTCTATCTAGCATTACATAATTTAATGCATCATTCAATTTGAAGCAGAATGTAAATAATCAAGACATAACAATTGTAAATAATTACAAATGCACAAATATTATTGCATAAATAGCTATAAAGAAATGAAAAGCTACGACTGCAATTTTGAAATTAGCTAATCTAAAAAGTCATGGTTAATGAGCTAAATTAGTTGACCTAAATAGCTAAGCTAATTCAGCTCGACCTATCTAAAGAGTTTTGATTGATGATCTAAATAGATAAGGTTGATGGTCTAAAATCAGCTTACTTGAGAAGTTAAAACTGATAAGCTAAATTAATTGACCTAAATAGCTACGATTTATGAGTTTAATCAGTTAATTTAAAGAGTCATGATTGATGAGCTAAATCAATCTATCCAAAGAGCTACGATTAATGACATAAATTAATTAATTTATAACTAATCTAATAAAAAATTAGATTAGTAGTCACATTTTTTTAAAAAATTAAGTTGCCAATGTTTTAAAAATATATTTATATTTTTTTATATTTGTCATCAAATTATTTGAAAATAATTTTAAAAAAATAAATATGATAGAATCTAATTTTTTGTGTTAATTTTTTTTCAAGAGTGTTAATTTTTTTTTTATTGAAGGGACCGGGGGCGAGGAAAAACCCCCTAGCTGTTACTTTTTTTTAAAAAAAATTAAGTTGCCCATGTTTTAAAAATATTTATATTTTTTTATATTTGTCATCAAATTATTCAAAATATTTTTTTAAAAATAAAATATGATAGAATCTAATTTTTTTGTGTTAATTTTTTTTCAAGAGTGTTATTTTTTTTTATTGAAGGGGCGGGGGGTGGGGAAAACCCCCCTAGCTGTTACTTTTTTTTAAAAAATTAAGTTGCCCATGTTTTAAAAATATATTTATATTTTTTTATATTTGTCATCATATTATTTGAAAATAATTTTAAAAATAATAAAATATGATAGAATCTAATTTTTTTTTGTTAATTTTTTTGAGTGTTAATTTTTTTTAATTGAAGGAGCGGAGGGTGGGGAAAAGCCTCCTAGCTGATATATATATATATATATATATATATATATATTGGCCTGGCCATCGTGGCCCGGCCACGGCAGCGGCCGTGGCCGGAGAAGACGAACGGGAGGGAGGGGTGGGGAAACCCCTCCCCCCCATAACTGGTTTTTTTTTTGGTGGCCTGGGGCCGGCCACGGTAGCGGCCGTGGCCGGAGAAGACGGCCACGGCAGTGGCCGTGCCGTAGAAGACGAAGGGGGAGGTGGGGAACCCCCCAAACTGTAATTTTTTTTGGGTGGCCTGACCACCGTGGCCGTGGTCGGAGAAGACGAAGGGGGGGGTGGGGAAAAACCCCCCCAAACTGTAATTTTTTTGGTGGCCTGGCCACCGTGGCCAGGCCACGACAGCGGCCGTGGCCGGAGAAGATGGCCACGGCCGTGGCCATGGCCGGAGAAGACGAAGGGGGGGGGGGGGTTGGGGAAAACCCCTCCCAAACTATAAATTTTTTTTATTTGGTGGCCTAGCCACCATGGCCAGGCCATGGCCGGCCACGGCAGCGGCCGTGGCCGGAGAAGACAGCCACGGCCATGGCCGTGGCCGGACCCTATTTTCTAAAAAAAAAATAGAAGGAGGATTGGCTTACCTCGGTCGCAAGGGGACGCCGCCGGAGTGGGGGGAGCTTTCGCCGGGGGAGAGGACGGGGGCAGCCGGAGGAGCGGACGGACGACGGCGGCTAGGGTAGGAATAGGAAGAAGAAGAGAAGGGAAGGGGGGGCCAGCCCGACCAAGCCTTAAATAGTGGCGATTAGCGACGCAATATATGCGTCGCTAATCACTCGCTATTTTTTTTTTATTATGGATTAGTGACGCAACAATGCATCACTAATCCATCGCTACTTTGGCTTTTTTATTATTTTATGCAAAACTTAGCAACGCAACTAATTGCGTCGCTAATGAGTCGCTAACTTGGCACAAATGTCCGGCGGGAAAATAATTTTTATTTTCTAGGAAATTGCGTCGCAATGCGTCGCAATATTTTTTAAATATTTTTAACTGATAAAATTTATATTTTCTGAAAATAATTGCGACGCAAATATTGCGACGCAATATTGCATCGCAATATTTTTTAAAATTTTTTAATTACATTTATTTTTCTCAAAAAAATTGCGACGCAATACATGCGTCGCAATATTAAAAATTATTTTTTCTAGAAAAATTATTTTTATTTTTAGGAAACTGCATCGCTAATGCGTCGCAATATTTTTTTAATAATTATAACTGATAAAAATTATATTTTCTAAAAATAATTGCGACGCATATTGCGTCGCAATATTTTTTTAATTTTTTATTACATTTATTTTTCTTAAAAACATTGCGATGTAATAAATGCATCGCAATATTAAAAATTATTTTCTCCAAATTTTTTTTTTCATTTTCTAAGAAACTGCATCGCAAATGCATCGTAATATTTTTAAATATTTATAAATGATAAAAATTCTATTTTCTGAAAATAATTGCGATGCATATATTGCATCGCATTGTTTTTTAATTTTTTTATTACATTTATTTTTCTTAAAAATATTGTGACACAATAAATGCGTTGCAATATTAAAAATTATTTTCTCTGAGAAAATTATTTTTATTTTCTAGAAAATTACGTCGCAAACAAGTCGCAATATTTTTTAAATATTTATAACTCATAAAATTTATATTTTCTAAAAATAATTGCGACGCAAATAATGCGTCGCAATGTTTTTTAAAAAAATTTTTAATTACATTTATTTTTCTAAAAAACATTGCGACGCAAAAATGCATCGCAATATTAAAAATTGTTCTCCGGAAAAAATATTTTTAGGAAACTGCGTCGCTAATGCGTCGCATATTTTTTTAATAAGTATAACTGATAAAAATTATATTTCTGAAAATAATTGCGATGCACATATTGCATCGCAATGTTTTTTAAAATTTTTTAATTACTATTATTTTTCTTAAAAACATTGCGATGTAATAAATGCGTCGTAATATAAAAAATTATTTTATCTGGGAAAATTATTTTTATTTTCTAGGAAATTGCATCGATCGATCGGACCAATCTCCAACGATCCGACGCTTGCGATCGATCCAAGCCCTGATCGCGATCGGCTACGACCGATCCCGGACCGTGGCGATCGGTCCGAGATCGGCGACGATCCGACGGTTGTGATTGATCCAAGCCCTGATCGATCCCGGTCGGCGATGATCGATCTCGGACCATCGCGATCGATCCGATCGGCGACGATCCGACGGTTGCTATCGATCCAAGCCATGATCCCGATCGGCCACGATCGATCCCGGACCGTTGTGATCGGTCTGAGATCGCTGACGATCCGACGGTTGCGATCGATCCAAGCCCTGATCGATCTCGATCGGCGATGAACGATCTCAAAGCATCGCGATCAATCCGATCGGCAACGATCCGACATTTGTGATCGATCCAAGCCATGATCCCGATCGGCCATGACTGATCCCAGACCGTTGCAATCGGTCTGAGATCATCGACGATCCGATGGTTGCGATCGATCCAAGCCGTGATCCCGATCAGCCACGATCGATCCTGGACCTTTATGATCGGTCCGAGATCGCTGACGATCCGACGGTTGCGATCGATCCAAGCCCTGATCTATCCCGATCGGCCACGATCGATCTCAGAACGTGGCGATCGGTCAAATCGGCGACGATCCGATGGTTGCGATCGATCCAAGCCCTAATCCCGATCGGCCATGACCGATCCCGGACTGTGGCGATCGGTCCGAGATTGCTGACGATCCAACGGTTGCGATCGATCCAAGCCCTGATCGATCCTGGTCGGCGATGAACGATCTCGGACCGTCGCGATCGATCCGATCGGCAACGATCTGACGGTTGCGATCGATCCAAGCCATGATCCCGATCGGCCATGACCGATCCCGAACCGTTGCAACCGGTCTGAGATCGCCGATGATCTGACAGTTGCGATCGATCCAAGTCCTGATCCCGATCGGCCATGACCGATCTCGGACCATTGCGATCGGTCCGATCGCCGACGATCCAACGGTTGTGATTGATCCAAGCCCTGATCCTGATCGGCCACGATCGATCTCGGACTGTGGAAATCGGTCCAATCACCAACGATCTGACGGTTGCGATCGATCCAAGCCGTGATCCCGATCGGCTACGACCGATCTCGGACCGTGGCGATCGGTCCAATTGGCGATGATCCGACGGTTGCGATCGATCCAAGCCGTGATCCCGATCGTCCACGATCGATCTTGGACCGTGGCGATCGGACGATCGGTGACGATCCGACGGTTGCCATTGATCCAAGCTGTGATCCCGATCTTCCACGACCGATCTCGGACTGCGGCGATCGGACCGATCGGCATGATCCGATGGTTGCCATCGATCCAAGCCGTGATCCCGATAGGGCAGGACCGATCCCGAACCTTTGCGATCGGTCCGAGATCACTGACGATCCGACGGTTGCAATCGATCCAAGCCCTGATCTATCCCGATCGGCCATGACCGATCTCGGACCACGGCGATTGGTCCGATCGGTGATGATCCGACAGTTGCGATTGATCCAAGCCGCGATCCCGATCGGCCATGACCAATCTCGGACCATGGAGATCGGTTCGATCGCCGACTATCCGACGGTTGCGATCGATATCCAAGCCCTGATCCATCCCAATCAGCCACGACCGATCTCGAACCGTTGAGATCGGTCCGATCGGCGACGATCCGACAGTTGCGATCGATCGAAGCCATGATCGATCCCGGTCAGCGATAACGATCTCGGACCATCGCGATCGATCCGATCGGCGATGACTCGACGGTTGAGATCGATCGAAGCCATGATCGATCCCGGTCGGCAATGACCGGGATCGGACCGTCGCGATCGATCCGTTCGGCGTCGCAATATTTTTATTTCATAATTCTTTTTAATATTTTATAAAATTTATTTTTTAAAAAATATTGCGATGCAATACTTGCGTCGCTAAATAAAAAATTATTTTATTAATTTACTATTTTATTGCGTCGCTATTGCGTCGCTTTTTAACATAATTAATTTTTTAAAAAACATTGCGACGCAAAGGCTTGCGTCGCAATTTTTTAATTTGATAATTATATATATAAAAATTAATTTTATTTAAAATAATTGCGACGCAATAAGTGCATTGCAATTTTAAAACATAATTTTCTTAATTTTCAGGTTTATTGCATCGCTAATGCGTTGCTATTTAACATAATTAATTTTTTTAAAAATATTGCGATGCACTAAGTTGCGTCGCAATATTTTTTTCTCATAATTATATTTTATAAAAAATTATTTTATTTAAAATAATTGAGACTCAATAAGTGCGTTGCTAAATTAAAAATAATTTTTCTAATTTTTGATTTATTGCGTTGCTAATGCGTTGCTATTTAATATAATTAAATTTTTAAAAACATTATGACGCACTGAGTTGTGTCACAATTATTTTTTCTCATATTTATACTTTATTAAAATTAATTTTATTTAAAATAATTGCGATGCAATTAATGCGTCACTAAATTAAAAATAATTTTTCTAATTTTCTGGTTTATTGCATCGCTAATGAGTCGCTATTTCACATAATTAATTTTTTTAAAAACATTGCGACGCACTGAGTTGCGTCGCAATATTTTTTTTCTTATATTTATATTTTATAAAATTAATTTTATTTAAATTATTTGCGACGCAATTGTTGCGTCACTAAATTAAAATAATTTTTCTAATTTTTTGGTTTATTGCATCGTAATGCGTCGCTATTTAACATATTTAATTTGTTTAAAAACATTGCGACGCACTGAGTTGCGTCGCAATATTTTTTTCCCATATTTATATTTTATAAAAAAATTAATTTAAAAATATTGCGACGCATTATTTGCCTCGCTAAATAAAAAAATTAATTTTTTTTATTTTTGGTTTATTTAGTCACTAATGCGTCGCTAATTGCGTCGCAATGTTTTGTTGTCACGGAGGCATCGCAAAGTGGTCGCAATTTAGCGACGTAATGATGTGTCGCTAAATTTATGTCGCTATTTCAATATTTTCTTGTAGTGAAGCTTCCTCTGCGGCGTATGGTAGAAGTAGGAACCATTCTATACTTTTTCTTTTTAAAAAAACCATCAGTTTATTTTGTTTCTAGAATGCAAAGGGGAGAGAAACCATGCATTTACTACAAGAGCAATAAGAGAAGTGTTCCAAGGACTGAAATTAAAAGTACGAGGTTCTTGAAAGTGTCCAGCAATGTTTAGGTAACAGGTGCAAGAGGGGATCAGAAAACTTTAAGATCACGTTTGGTAACTGGGACACAGTTTAGAATTAAAATTTTATTATTATTATTATTATTGGTAATTGAGATTTAGTTTCTAAAACATTATATGTTCATGAAAAAAAAAAAAAATTCTAGCACTTGGATTCTGGCTCTTTTTTTACGTGTTGAGCATGCATGGCAACCAAAGAGTACATAGTTGAAGATTTTTCACAAAAAAAAAAAAAATCTCTTTCTGAAAAATTCCATCAAGTAACTTGAAAGATTCCCCGTAGGTAATCATGTGAAATCTCCGAGGTTAAAAATTATTATTTGCAAGTTGATAATTATTAAAAATGAGGAAAATCAATTATAGAGTTCAATTTTTCTCAATTCATTCTGATTTGAGATCACGTATAAATAATCAAAATGGCTGCGAGCGTGACCGTCTGATGCGGCCTTCAAGAACAGAAATATTATGGCGTGGTACGTAATTTACCCACCGTGATAAGAATATATATATATATATATGTTGCCGCCGGGATCCGTCCTTCGACTCGGGCGCGGTCGACCTCCGGAAAGAGGGGGGTGCGGCGGACCTGCAAAAGAAGCCCACACGCGGAGTTGGTCCTCCGCGGAAGACCCTTCGACGCTCAAGCCAGTGGGGAAGGAATCGGCGATCAACCAGATAATGAGGAGGTGGATCTCTCCGGGAGCCCTCTCCGGGGGGTGGCCAATCGGAGGCTCCAAAAAGGGGAGGAGAGTGAGAGTGGAGGTGTGCGTACGAGCTGCGTGCGTACCTGAGGGAGTCTGTTAATCTGATACTTATAGACTGTCACCTGGGGACTTGAGCATCTTCTGGAAGGTTCTGAGGTTGTTACGATACGGGGGTAGACAGAATCAGCCGTTGTGGGGCCGTTAGAATCCACACCTTGTCCGTTAAGGGATCGACGGCTGGGAGAGCTCTTCGATGTCTTGGGATCTGGGTGAGTAGACCTGGGGCGGTTTCAATAGGTCTTAGGCCACGTCTCGATATGATTCCTTGCCTAAGGAGCTGCTCGGGTAAGTTTAAGCTCTCCCGCGTCAGGTTTCGCGGAGGTAGACGTCGGGGCGTGGATCGCTGGGTATAAGCGAGCTACGAAAGCCCGGAGGAGGCCGAGCTAGGGAAGCCCGGAGGAGACCGAGCTACGGAAGCCCGGAGGAGGCCGAGCTAGGGAAGCCCGGAGGAGACCGAGCTACGGAAGCCCGGAGGAGGCCGAGCTAGAGAAGCCCGGAGGAGACCGAGCTACGGAAGCCCGGAGGAGGCCGAGCTACGGAGGCCCGGGGGAGGCCGAGCTAGAGAAGCCCGGAGGAGACCGAGCTACGGAAGCCCGGGGGAGGCCGAGCTAGAGAAGCCCGGAGGAGACCGAGCTACGGAAGCCCGGAGGAGGCCGAGCTACGGAAGCCCGGAGGAGACCGAGCTACGGAGGCCCAAGGAAGGCGGCGGGAGGAGGTCAGCCTTAGCCGCCTCGCACGGATATCAATGCAATGACGATTTTACCCCCCAACACATGCCCTCCACTCCCTAGTTCGAAGCGTAGGTTCGGGCGTAGGGAGTATAAGCTCAAGTGGCGCGCTCTGGATGGGACGTTTTGGCTTAAACAATCCAGGCAATGATGCCCTAATTAATGCGACAGGGCCATTGTACCTTCGGGGGTAAGGCTCCTCCACTATCGACGGTTGAGATTGCGCCACACCTCGAATTCCGATCGATCGGGTGTTTGTCGAGGCGGTTCCGGATGCTTTGAATGAGACGCCCCGCTCCCCAGGGCGGTTCCTTAGCGGAGAAGCGAAGTGACGGCCGCCCCACACATATATATATAGGCGTATTGTGCATGCGCGCTTGGCGTTTTCTCGCTTTGCTTCCAAGTGGGTTTTGGTCTTTCATCTTCTCCGACGCTCATTGCTTTCATTTGATACTTCTTTCAATGGCGATGAGCCCGGACGACGTAGCCTCCGTGATCGCTGCCGAGGACTTGGGGAGGATTCATCAACGGTATGGCTTGCCCTTGGATATCGTCCTTCGGGTGCCGGAACCCGAAGATAGGGTTACTCGAGATTTGGAGTCTGGAGTTTTTATCTACGAAGACAGCATGAAGGCGGGTCTTCGTTTCCCTCTCCATCCCCTGGTTAAGGAGATCATGACCCATTACAACATCAGCCCGTCGATGGTGGCTCCGAACAGTTGGCGGAACATCGTCGGATTCATTTCGATGTGTCATCAGATTCAAATCGTTGCGACTCTCCCCCTTTTCCGCACCTGTTATCACTTGACTCCCGGGAGGAAATCGGAATGGACCTCCATTGGGCCCCGGAGATCTTTTAACGTCATCGCGGACAAGCCCTCTTCCATTAAGGGGTGGAAGAGCCGGTTCGTGATTGCGGAGGGGAACATCGGTTCTGATTTCCCTCGGCGATGGGGGGAAGTTGCGAGGGATGCGGAGACGCACCCAGCCTTATCGGCGCAGGAGGAGAGGGATCTGGATGTCCTTCGCAATGGACAGGTCTTTTCGGCTAACGACCTGCTATCGGAGGGGGCCCTCTTTGCAGCCGGGCTCAGCCCCTTGGACCCGCAAGGTGAGTCTCTTTTGCGTCGTGTATCTTTTTCAATTAGCGTGCTTGGTTCTGAGCATGTGTGCTTTGATGTGGCAGCCGCAAGGTCGGCATTGTCGAGCCTCTCCAAGAGGAAGAGAGGGAAGCGCCCAGGGGAAGGTAGCGGCGCGGACAGCGGCCGGCCCGTAAAAAGGGCTCATGCTTCCGCGAGGAGTCCGCCGGATGCCGGGGCAGTTATGGCAGAAGCGCCGGGGGCGAAGGAGGATCCGGGGAGGGCGGCTGTGGCGCCCGAACCTCCCGTGTTGGAGATTTCAGACAGTTCAGATGAAGCCCCGCTGGCCCATCCGACCGCGTCCCCCTTGAAAGAGGAATCTGCGACGGGTCCAGTGGAGGCGGTTGTCGCAGAGGGGTCTATTGTCCCCGCGGGATTGTCACTGGCCCCAGCGGGAGAGGGGGAGGAGACAGCCACAGCGGAGGAAGTTCGGGAGGAGCCCCTGCTTGGTCTATCCGCTGGGGAGTCTGGCAGCAGCGAGGTCGGGCCGCCTTCGATGGGTCAAGAGGCGGTTCAGACCGAGATCTCGGGGAAGCCCGCGGAGGGGGCGCAGGTGGTGGCGACCGGAGAGGACGCACCGGTGGAGGGAGCGCAACAAAGTGGGGGTCCCACGATCGGGGCCCCCTCAAAGAAGATTTTGGGGAGGCTGGCGCTTGGGCTGGCCGAGCTATCTGAAGAGGCTCAAGCCAGGGCCCTGATGGAGGAGGCTGGGAGGCTGAAGGCTACTCAGCTGGGGGTCGTCCAGGCCGGCCCCTCAGGCGGGGCCGGTCAACCCAGCAGTTCGGAGGCTAACATAGACGAGGCGTTTTCCGCCATGATGAGGTTGGTTCTGCATCCGGGTGCGGATCCATCGACGGACAAGTTCGCCGACCTGGGATTGGTCGATGCTGCGTTCGGGCAGCAAGGTGTAGCTGAGGGTATTCATCTCCTTCCCGCCATAGATAACACGACCTTGATGAAGATGACCCGGGACTACGCCTCGAAGGTGAGTCATTTTTCCTGTGTGACAGGTGTTTCCCGATGGATCCCGTCGTGGGCACTTACTCAGTTTTTTGCTTTCGTAGGGTGTCTTGCTTTCCCGGGCGATTTGCTGGCGTCTGAGTTTGGCGACAGGGGCCAGCGTCCAGGCCCAGAGGGAGAATGCGAGCTCCAGTCGCGGCTGAAGGTGTCCGAGCAGTTCGAAGAGCTCATGGACACAATGGATAGGAGCTCGAAGGCGGCTAGGGCGGCTCATCAGGCTGCGGTGGACGAGGTGTCCAAGCTGAAGCGTAGGGTGGAGGAGTTACAGGGACTCCTGGCGAAGAGCGATGACGCATGCCGGGATGTTGAGAAATTATTGAAACATAATTGCCCCAACTTATTGATTTTGATGATTTCCAAAAGACATTGCTTTACTTTCTAAAAGGCTATGAACATGATAAGTCAATCAATGAAATATTCTTACTATGAGCAATTTCAAATTGGAAACTATGAACTATTAAAAATATAATGAGTTTCTTGAATCAATTGAATATATGTTTCAGTGAGCTATACTTATGAATTCAAAAATGATTTTCTATACCAATCTTTTAAAGATCAATGACTTAATGAAAATGCTTTGAAATTGAGCATTACTGTTAAATCAACATTATCTAAGTCATATTTATATTTCAAAGTTGGTTGGGATGATTTTCAAAGCAAATCAGAATGTTTTCTGATTTTTGTATCAGTCCCGAGCCGACTCGAGAGTTTCCGAGTCGACCCCTGAACTTTCTCGAGCCGACTCATGACTGTGCGAGCCGACTCGACTCAGACGGCAGAAAGACTCATTTTTGAGTGCCTCTCGAGTCGACTCCCAGCTTTTCGCGAGTCGACCCCTGAAAGTCACGAGTCGACTCCCAGATTTTCACGAGTCGACCCCTGGAGACTCATTTTTGGTGCGTTCTGGATTCGATTGCTCGAGCCGACTCGCACAGTCCGAGCCGACTCCCCGAATCTGGGCGGAATTTTTGAGTTGACACATCAGCTCCAACGGTTAGATTTTTAAATAACGGCTATTTTTCCTTGTTCTAACGGATATATTTTTGCAGATTCTATAAATAGAGGAGTTCTTTTCAAATCAAATAAAGAGAAAATCAAAAGAGAGAAAAGAATATCATTTGAAAAGAGGGAAAAACAGAGCATTTTGAAAAATCTTTTAGCTCAAGAAGAGAGATTCAAAAGGAGTGAAATCCAAGAGTGAGATTCGTGCACTCCAGAGCTACATTCTACAAAAGATTCAAGAGGAGATCCCAACGCTTTCAAGAGCAAATCAAAGATCTTCCACATTCAAAAAAAGGGAGAAAAAGCTTCAACCCAACTCCAAAGCTCAAATCTGTCAAGAATCGGTGCTGAGGCCTGATTCAACACAAGAGGAGTTGAAGGAAGGAAACCAAAGAAGCCAAGCCAGCTCTCAAGCTCAAATATTCAGGCTTTTCTAAACTCATTTCTATTTTGAAATATCTGCTCAAGGGAGCTGCTTGTAATTAAACTCATTTTATTTGTTTGTGTCTAGTTTAATCTGAGGGATTAAACTAGAGGAGGTTGTTAAACCTCGGTACAAGCTAGGTATAGCTTGTGTTGGGTTTGGTGCCGGTGAGCCCGTGTAAAACGGCTGGGTTCGTTGTGATCCCGAAAAACAACAAGTTTGAGTTGTGAGCTTGTAAAACAACTCGGCTGTAATCTAGAGAGATTATAGTGTGGACCCAAGTGAGTCTTGGGAGTGGACGTAGGTGTTGGTTGCACCGAACCACTATAAAAATATCTTGTGTTTGCCGTGCTTAATTGTCTCTTCTCTATCTCTCATATACTTGTGTTTGTGCTTTGCTTATTAGTTAATCCTTCACTTGCACATCTCAATTTAAATTATTTAAAAGTCTTAAATTTTTAAGAACCCAATTCACCCCCCCCCTCTTGGGTTGCCATCTGGGCCAACAATTGGTATCAGAGCAAAGTGCTCATTTAGAGTTTGATCTCACGATCAAGAGCTAAAGGTCATTATGGCAACACAAAGTGGTTCTAGTTTTGCTGAAGGTCATTCTACGAATAGACCTCCACTTTTAATGGCTCAAACTATTCTTATTGGAAAGCTAGAATGAGGATATTCATTCAAGCTTCTGATTATGAGCTTTGGGGTGTTATATTAAATGGACCTAGTACACCCACACACCTTATTGATGGCACTATTGTTCCAAAGCCCGAAAGGGATTGGAATGATAATGATAGGAGAATGGCTCAACTTAATGCCAAAGCCATTAATATCTTATATTGTTCCTTAGATCAAATGAATTCAACCGCATCTCTACTTGTAATTCCGCTAAAGAAATATGGGATAGGTTGGAAGTTACACATGAAGGAACAAACCAAGTAAAAGAATCAAAGATAAATATTTTGGTTCATAAATATGAATTGTTCACAATGGAACAAACTGAAACCATCACATGCATGTTCACTAGATTCACCGATATTGTGAATGGTTTGAAAAGTTTAGGAAAAGTTTATACTAATGCTGATCTTGTTCGCAAAATACTCAGGTCATTGCCAAGATCGTGGGAAGCAAAAGTCACAGCAATCCAAGAAGCCAAAGACCTCAATGCACTACCCTTAGAGGAGCTTCTAGGATCTCTCATGACCCACGAATTGACAATGAGGCAGCATGTTGAGGAGGAAACAAAAAGAAGAAAACCATTGCCCTAAAGGCTGCAAAAGAATGGAAGAGAGCAGCAGTGATGATAGTGATGAAGATAATGATGAAACTGCTCTCTTGGCCAAGAAGTTCAGAAGATTTTTGAGGAAAAAGAAACCCTTCCAAAAACGAAAATTTGGAAATAAAATGGAAGGAGAAAGGAAAAGGAAAAGAAAGATAAGGACAAGGACAAAGAGAAAGACCCCTTGATATGTTATGAGTGTAAGAAACCGGGGCATTATCGATATGATTGTCCACAATTGAAAAAGACCTTCAAGAAAAAGAAGAAAGGCATACATGGCAACATGGACTGATAGAATCTTCTTCCGAAGAAGAAGAACAAAAAGAAGTTGCAAATCTGCTTCATGGCCAACGACGACGACAATGACAATGAGGTAAGTTCCGAAACTCCGAAATGATGATTTACATTTGATGAAATGTTTGAGGCTTTTAATGAACTTATGATAGATTTTAAATTGTTGAAAAAGAAATTTAAATCTGTGAAAAATGATAATGTTAGTTTAGCTAAAAGTAAAAATGAATTAGCTTTAGAAGTTAAAAACTTAACTAATGAAAAAGAAGAACTTAGGAAAGAAAGAGATAATCTTAATCAAGAAAAGATTTATTAAAATCTGAAACTAAAACTCAACTAAAGATTTAAAAGATCAATAGAAACTTTAGCTTTAGATAAAGAACAGCAAGCTAAAGAAATTGACTCTCTTAAGAAAGATGTTAAAAAATATAAGACATTGTTGAGAAATTCACTTTAAGTTCAACTAAACTTAACATGATCTAGATAGTCAAAAAGCTGTTTTTGACAAAGCTGGGCTAGGATATAACACATTAAGAAAACAGAAATCACTAAAGAATATTTTTGTAAAAGCCAACCAAGGTAATATAACTTGTTTTAAATGTAATGAAAAAGGTCACAAATCCTTTGAATGCAAAACATTAAAACAACAACAAGTTAAATATTAAAGCTAAGAAAATATGGGTTCCGAAAGGAACAATTTTTGTTGCTGCTAACCATGAAGGACCCAAGAAAGCTTGGGTACCTAAACATAAAGTTTGATGATATTGCAGGAATGTCTTGTAGCCAAAAGATCAAACAAGAAGTGGTATCTTGATAGCGGCTGCTCAAGACATATGACGGGTGACAAAGAGGAATTCATCACCCTAGAAGAAAATGTTGGTGGAGTTGTGACATTTGGCGATAACGGTAAAGGTCAAATTTTGGGCCTTGGTAAAGTTCGCATAACTCCATCTATATAATTGATAATGTACTTTATGTTAATGGTTTGAAGCATAATCTAATTAGCATAAGTCAATTATGTGATAAAAACTTTAATGTTTCTTTTAAATCTTCTTTATGCACTGTAACTAATTCTATTGATGATAGCATTGTTTTTACTGGTTATAGATTTGGCAATATATACTTAGTTGACACAAACAAAACTTCTAAGAGTAGTCATTGCCTAATTGCTGATAATGCTAACATTAATGATATTAGTTGGTTGTGGCATCGTAGATTAGGTCATGCAAGCACACACCTTATTTCAAAACTAATTAAAATGGATTTAGTTAAAGGTTTACCTAAATTGATTTTGAAAATAATAAAATATGTGATGCATGTCAATTTGGAAAACAAACTAGAAGTTCATTTAAATCTAAAAACATTGTTTCAACTTCTAGGGGACTAGAGCTACTTCACATGGATCTTTTCGGACCAACTAGAACCACAAGTCTAGGAGGAAAGAAATATGGTCTAGTGATTGTAGATGATTATTCTAGATATACTTGGGTAATGTTTTTAGCTCACAAAGATGAGACTTTCTCGATGTTCCTGAAATTCTTCAAGAAAGTCACAAATGAGAAAAACACTACTATAGTATCTCTAAGAAGTGATCATGGAACAGAATTTGAAAATCACTTATTTGAAAATTTCTGCACTGAAAATGGAATTAATCATAATTTTTCAGCCCCTAGGACTCCACAACAAAACGGTGTAGTTGAAAGAAAAAATAGAACTTTAGAAGACATGGCCCGTACCATGCTATGTGAAAGCAACTTACCAAAGTATTTTTGGGCGGAAGCAATTAACACAGCATGTTACATCTTAAACAGAGCTTTAATAAGACCAATATTAAAGAAAACACCTTATGAATTATGGAATGAAAGAAAACCAAATATAAAATACTTTCATGCATTTGGATGTAAATGTTTCATTCATAATAATGGTAAAAACAACTTAGGAAAATTTGATGCTAAATCTGATGAAGGAATTTTTCTAGGATATTCAACAACTAGTAAGGCATATAGAATCTTTAACAAGAAAACCTTAGTAGTTGAAGAATCCATTCATGTAGTTTTCGATGAATCTTTAGCAACTAGATCTGAAAAGATTGATGATGAGGAAGATACAAACATAATTGAAAAAGATCTTGAAAAACTTAATATTGAAGTATCTTCTGATCATGAACAAGAAGCTAAAGATAATGATTCACATAAGGATGATGATGTTAATATTGATCATAATGATGTAGATCTTCCAAGAGACTGGAGATATGCTCATAGTCATCCTAAGGAATTGATTATAGGCGATCCATCTCAAGGAATAAGGACTAGATCATACATGAGAAATATTAGTAATCATCTTGCATTTGTATCACAAATTGAACCTAAAACTATAGAAGAAGCTGAAAAAGATAATAATTGGATGTTAGCAATGCAAGAAGAACTAATCAATTTACTAGAAATAATGTTTGGACTTTAGTTGAAAGACCTAAAAACCATTCAATATAGGAACTAAATGGGTTTTTAGAAATAAGTTAGATGAAAATGGCATAGTAATTAGAAACAAAGCTAGATTGGTTGCTAAAGGATATAGTCAAGAAGAAGGTATTGATTTTGATGAAACCTTTGCACCTGTAGCTAGACTAGAAGCCATTAGACTTTTACTTGCATTTGCATGTCATATGAACATTAACCTATTTCAAATGGATGTAAAAAGCGCATTTTTAAATGGACTTATTAATGAAGAAGTCTATGTAGAACAACCACCAGGTTTTGAAGATCACGAGTTTTCAAATCACGTTTTTAAATTGCACAAAGCTTTATATGGTTTGAAACAAGCACCTAGAGCTTGGTATGATAGGTTAAGTAAATTCTTAATAGAAAATGATTTTACAAGAGGAAATGTTGATAAAACTTTGTTTTTAAAAAGAAAAAGTAAAGATTTACTAGTAGTACAAATATACGTAGATGACATTATTTTTGGTGCTACTAACGAATCTCTTTGTCAAGAATTTGCAAAGTTAATGCAGGGAGAATTCGAGATGAGCATGATGGGAGAACTCAACTTCTTCCTTGGACTCCAGATCAAACAATGCAAGGAGGGAATTTTTATCAACCAAACCAAGTACACAAGAGAACTACTCAAAAAGTTTGGTATGGAAACAATGAAACCCCTTGGAACACCAATGAGTCCTTCATGCAAGCTAGACAAAGACGAAGAAGGTAAGAAGGTTGATCAAAAGTATTATCGAGGTATTATCGGATCCCTTCTCTATTTAACAGCAAGTAGACCTGATATAATGTTTGCAGTATGTTTGTGTGCTAGATTTCAAGCTGAACCTAAAGAATCACATTTAATAGCTGTTAAAAGAATCTTAAGATATCTAAATGGCACAAAAATGTAGGTTTATGGTATTCTAGAGACTCCACATTAAACCTAATTGCATATTCAGATTCTGATTATGCCGGATGTAAAATTGATAGAAAAAGCACAAGTGGTGCATGCCATTTCTTAGGAAGTAACTTAATCACATGGTTTAGCAAAAAGCAAAATTCAGTTGCATTATCAACTACTGAAGCTGAATATGTAGCAGCTGGAAGTTGCTGTGCGCAAATCCTATGGATTAAGCGACAACTTGAAGACTATGGTATCACACTTGATAAGACACCCATAAAATGTGATAATACTAGCGCAATCAATTTAACAAAAATCCAATTCAACACTCAAGAACAAAACACATAGAAATTAGATATCATTTTATAAGAGAACATGTAGCTAATAATGAAATTTGTTTAGATTATGTAAACACTGAAGAACAATTAGCTGACATCTTAACAAAACCCCTAAGTGAAGAAAGGTTTGAATATCTAAGAGGAGAATTAGGAATTTGTAATCCTTTTGAGTAAATTTTGAAATCTTAAGGAAATATCTAGAATTCTTTTAAATCCTCAAATCTTAAGGACATCTCATCTAGAACTCTTATCTGATTGATTCACTCATATCCAATGATTATTTATCAATTTTTATGATCATTTTCCGGACATATTTCAGAAATTTCATGTTTTTGTCTGAAATGGTCTCGGAGCCGACTCGATGCGTATCGGAGTCGACTCCCGGTTTCAACTGAAACTCTCGAGTCGACCCCTCTCTGGCGCGAGTCGACTCCATGTCGGGACGGACTTTCTGTGTCTGTGCCGAGTCGACACTTGGGTTTGCGCGAGCCGACTCGAGGTGGTCCCAAATTGATTTTTCTAGGGCAGAGTCGACTCGTCGCTCATTCTATTCGTCCCCAAATCAAAATACGCTCTCCACACTCTCTCCAAACCCTCCAAAACTCCAAATCCCTTTTTATCACCTCCAATCATCAAATGGCTCCTAAAACTAGAGGATCTAGTGTTGTGGCGGGTGGCATCAAGAGGAAGCGCTCCGTGAAGAAACGGTGAAGCGTCCGGCGCGTGAACCTTCGCCAAGCTCGGACTCCACCGATCTGCTTCTCCTCCAGCTGCTGCTCCTGCTGCCACGTCCTCCCAGGTAGACCGACTAGCAGATAAAATCATTACCACTGGTAGGAAGATGGATTTTGAATTATTTGAGAATGAGGGCTTTCTTTTTGGAAGACAGTTAATCGAGATGGGATGGGAGAAAGTTTGCTCTCTTGAATGCCCGACTTATCCCTCATTAGTTAAAGAATTTTACAAAAATTTGTCTAGAGGAGACCATGGGCTTATTAGCAATGTGAGAGGAGTAAGAATTTCTGTAACTCTGAGATCTTGGCTAGATTATTGGAATTACCCTTGTCTGGCACCTCAACCTTTCTTCTGATGACCGCGCCCCAGCTTTATCCAGATTATTAAACAGGGATGTGGTTGGATTTGAAGAGATTCTTGCTAATCAGCTTCCTTAGAGTTGAGATTGCTTCACAATATCTGCAGTAGGATTCTATTTCCTAAAACGGGTAGATTTGATTATGTTTCCGAAAGAGATGTTTTTGTAATGGACGCCATTGTGACTGGCAAGCCAATCAATCTTCCCAGCATGATTTTGTGGTATATAGCAGATTGTGGAGGGAAAAGGAAATCCAGTCTGCCTATGGGATGATCTTACTTTGATTTTTCGAAGCCAGGGTGTGGTGATTCTGATAATGAACCAATGAAAAATTAAGACACACTGATTTTTATAGTCTGGCAACTATTCATAGGATGGGGTTTGTCAAAAAGAATGGGAAGTGGGAAAGGAAAGGAGTGACAGAGGAAAGAGCAATAGATACTGAGGCTGCAGGACCATCTGTTAGACATCCTTCGCCTGCACCTCCGAGCCCCTTGATTTCTACCTCTGCTCCAGCCCCTGTTCCAACAATTGTTCAGACTTCATCTTCTGCTAGCTTTTCAGATCAACAAATTTTGCAACTCAAAGCCTTACTTGAAGATCAATCTGACAAGCTTAAAACTGAATTTGAGAATAAGTTTATGCATTTGAGAGAGACACTTTATTCTCTTGATGATCGTATTTCAAAGATTGAATCCACTATCGGATCTTCATCGGCATCCTTAAGTAGTGATCTCAAGAATATTTTTGAAGAACTTAAGGATATATGTGGAGATGGAGAGACATATGCAAGAGCAACGCAGAGCTTCAAGATAAAATTAAGAGTGCGTGCACCTTTGTGGATGAAAAACTCAAGGACTATGTAAAAATTCAATCTGAAGGAATGAAAAATATTGTTGATCATCTAACTAGAATTGTAAGAACTCATTTTTGAGTTACTAGAGTTGTTTTGTACTGAAGTTTTTATGCTTTCTTTATGAAATCAATGTATTGAACATTTTGATGTACTAGACTTTTGAATGAAATGAATTCTCTATTTCCTTATGTCAATGAAATTTGAATGAATGTTTATCTATCTTTTTGTTGATAACAAAAAAGGGGGAGAATTTTATAGTTTTATGATTGTCTATGATTGTGATAAACAATGGGTTAATTAATTAAGTTTCATAGGGGGAGCTACCTCATTAAGGGGGAGCCTAAACTTAACTATGAAAACAAAATTAATTCACTAATCAATCATGAACAACTCAATATTTTTGTCATCATCAAAAAGGGGGAGATTGTTGAGAAATTATTGAAACATAATTGCCCCAACTTATTGATTTTGATGATTTCCAAAAGACATTGCTTTACTTTCTAAAAGGCTATGAAATGATAAGTCAATCAATGAAATATTCTTAATGAGCAATTTCAAATTGGAAACTATGAACTATTAAAAATATAATGAGTTTCTTGAATCAATTGAATATATGTTTCAGTGAGCTATACTTATGAATTCAAAAATGATTTTCTATATCAATCTTTTAAAGATCAATGACTTAATGAAAATGCTTTGAAATTGAGCTTACTGTTAAATCAACATTATCTAAGTCAATTTATATTTCAAAGTTGGTTGGGATGATTTTCAAAGCAAATCAGAATGTTTTCTGATTTTTGTATCAGTCCCGAGCCGACTCGAGAGTTTCCGAGTCGACCCCTGAACTTTCTCGAGCCGACTCCTGACTGTGCGAGCCGACTCGACTCAGACGGCAGAAAGACTCATTTTTGAGTGCCTCTCGAGTCGACTCCCAGCTTTTCGCGAGTCGACCCCTGAAAGTCACGAGTCGACTCCCAGATTTTCACGAGTCGACCCCTGGAGACCATTTTTGGTGCGTTCTGGATTCGATTGCTCGAGCCGACTCGCACAGTCCGAGCCGACTCCCCGAATCTGGGCGGAAATTTTTTTGACACATCAGCTCCAACGGTTAGATTTTTGAATAACGGCTATTTTTCCTTGTCTCTAACGGATATATTTTTGCAGATTCTATAAATAGAGGAGCTTTTCAAATCAAAGAAAGAGAAAATCAAAAGAGAGAAAAGAATATCATTTGAAAAGAGGGAAAAACAGAGCATTATTGAAAAATCTTTTAGCTCAAAGAAGAGAGATTCAAAAGGAGTGAAATCCAAGAGTGAAGATTCGTGCACTCCAGAGCTACATTCTACAAAAGATTCAAGAGGAGATCCCAAGCTTTCAAGAGCAAATCAAAGATCTTCCACATTCAAAAAAAGGGAGAAAAAGCTTCAACCCAACTCCAAAGCTCAACGGTCAAGAATCTGCTGAGGCCTGATTCAACACAAGAGGAGTTGAAGGAAGGAAGGAAAGAAGCCAAGCCAGCTCCAAGCTCAAATATTCAGGCTTTTCTAACTCATTTTATTTTGAAATATCTGCTCAAAAAGGAGCTGCTTGTAATTAAACTCATTTTATTTGTTTGTGTCTAGTTTAATCTGAGGGATTAAACTAGAGGAGGTTGTTAAACCTCGTACAAGCTAGGATGCTTGTGTTGGGTTTGGTGCCGGTGAGCCCGTGTAAAACCAGCTGGGTTCGTTGTGATCCCGGAAAAACAACAAGTTTGAGTTGTGAGCTTGTAAAACAACTCGGCTGTAATCTAGAGAGATTATAGTGTGGACCCAAGTGAGTCTTGGGAGTGGACGTAGGTGTTGGTTGCACCGAACCACTATAAAAATATCTTGTGTTTGCCGTGCTTAATTGTCTCTTCTCTATCTCTCATATACTTGTGTTTGTGCTTTGCTTATTAGTTAATCCTTCACTTGCACATCTCAATTTAAATTATTTAAAAGTCTTAAATTTTTAAGAACCCAATTCACCCCCCCCCCTCTTGGGTTGCCATCTGGGCCAACACGGGAGCTGGCCAGGATCGAAGCAAAACACTCCGCGGAAGTGGCAGCGACGCGGCGGGAACACGGCGAGAGTTTGAGCCGGTTGAGGAGAGAAGCCGACGATGAAAGAAAACGCCTAACAAGAATGCTCAATGAAATGGAGGAGGAACTGAAACGACGTGATGGTGAAATCGCCGATTTGAAGGATAGCGCCAGGTGGCATCAAGGGATGAGGACTCGAGTGAGTAAAGAGTTGTCGCAAGCTCGCGGAGAGATTGAGGCCAGACAATCGAAGATTAGCACCCTGCAAGAGAGGGTTGAGCTGGTCGGCGCTGACAGGACAAGAGCCCGGAGTGAGGCTGAGGAGCTGGCCAAAAGACTGGCTAGGCGAGAGGGGGAGGTATGCTCCCATTTCATCCTCTTTATTTTTCCATTGGCTCTTTGTGATGCCGATTGATTTTAGCTTTTCCAGATGGCGAAGATGGGATCGGAGATTCGGGCTCTCCAAGGTGCGCTCGCGTCCGCTCGCAGCAGGAGCTCGGAACTCGAGACACGGTCCAGCGAGCTTGAGGAACAAAATGCCATTTCGAAGGCTCAAGCGATCGAGGCTGAGAAACGGGCCGCTGGGGCCGACATGCAGCTCGCCATACTTAAGGGGCGGCAAGACGCCATGAGTGTAGATGCGTTCCGTCACGGGATGGAAGAGTGCAAGCAGAGGATTCTTAGCGAGCGTCCGGAGTGGGACCTCTCTTTTCTGAGTGTTGAAGATTCAGAAGGGGACGAAGATGAGGAAGAAGAAGATGAACGTGTCGATGTCTCTGACGGCGAACCTGGCGCAGCCCCTAGTCCCAGCGAAGCTGCAGCTTCTGAGGGGCGATCGCAAACTGCCGCCGACGGGGCGAGAATATCGGAGAAAGGTGAGCCTAGCCGTGCACTCGCAGACGTGGTTGAGGGTAGTCCCAAAGCCGGTGGGGCTCCTGGCTCTTAGGATCCGCTCTTGTATCTCGCCCTTTTAGACATTTGTTTGACGTTTCATAGCAAAGGGATTTCCTGTTTTTATCTAAGTGTTTTTCCTGTGCGACTCCGCTGTTGCTCAGCCTTGCCTCAATGATGAGTGGTTCATTGCTCGCTGATATCCCTCGTCGGCCTTTAATTCGAGACCGGGAAAGCGTATTGGCTCGGGCCGATAGGCGAAATAGGTCGATTTGAGCCGACAAACAAAATGGATCGGCTAGGGCCGACGGGCGAAATAGGTCGGCTAGGGCCGACGGATAAAATAGGTCGGCCGGGGCCGACAAACGAAAATGGGTCGGCTAGGGCCGACAGGCGAAATGGGTCGGCTGGGGCCGACGAATATAAGTAGGTCGGCTAGGGCCGACGGATATAAGTAGGTCGGCTAGGGCCGACGAATAAAACGGGTCGGCTGGGGCCGACAGGCGGGAACAGGTCAGCGTGGGCCGATGGGCAAAAATAGGTCGGCGTGATTCCTGCCATCCTGCCAATGTCCTACTGTCCTGCAGGCGATTCAGTTTTTACTTTACTAGAAACGGTGATACGGCGCAGTGGGGGGCATAAAGCTGCATCAGAGCTTTCCGGAAGGTGCTCTTTTCCCATGCAGGCCACCTCGTTGCGATGCGCACGCAATCGTCCACTATTGGACAGTACTTTTTCAAAGGACGATTTTCTGAGCCCGCCGGTTTTCAAAGCGTCAGCGGACGATTTCCTGCATTTAGTGACTGTGATTCGAAATCAGGAGGGGATCTTCGTACACGTCCTGGTTCGGGCGGTGGTTTTGGCGCGCAGTGGGGCGCCAATCTTGGGAGACCACGTGGAAGTACTATTTGGAAATTTGAATCTCGGGATGCGCAGCCTGGGTGGCTTTTCCTGGTCCATTTCCACCCATAAAAGGGGAAGGGGGGTCTCATTCGGTTATCCCCAAAGTTTCTTTTCTCGCCAGAGCTCTTTCTATGCTCATTTCTCTGTTGTTACGAGTGGGAGGATCGACTTTTCTTTTCATGGGCTCCTTGCCGCCGGATAGCTGGGGCGACCGGGGAGCAGCTGGAGGATGGCTCGCCCTTAGGGGATGAGTCCCGGAGATCACATGGAGAGCGCACATGGGGGGCGCAGGGATCACACGGGGAGCGCACATATTACTCTTCCCGTGTGACCTTTGCGGCCGGTTACGGGGGGCTTATGGTAGGAAGTGCATCGACACCCCCGTAGCACGCACAGATTCTCCCTTTTTCGCTGGCTTAGGTTCCCGTCCCTTCTCTGAGGGGAATCCTTGCCACGGGAGGGAGAAGATGGGAGCGACCGGGGTCGGATGGTTCCCGGTTCCCTTGGCTGGGTGGCGACCCGCGATTCAGCACCCCCTCCCAGGGGGGGGCAGGCAGGATCGTCCGGATCCTCAGAATCAGCATCCGCGGGCCATGCCTCCTTTTGGATCTTTTAATTCATCCTGTCCAGGCGGACTGATTTCCTGGTTTGCCTGATTTGCCGATCCGACCGTTGGGACGCCGCAGTCACCTGGGTCTGCTTTGTAGCAGTCGCTCGGGTTTTGCGTTTGCCTTTATTTCATGCATTTCAATGCTCTTGTAACGCCTGTGAGGCATTTGTAATTGATCATGACCGGCAATAAAGAGAGTTATATTCAATGTTTTAATCTCTATCTTTTCTGGTGCCGAACTTTTTGCCATTGTTGTCTGTGGGCGTCAGAAGCGTTTTGTTTGCCCTTAGACGAGGACTTCACGCCATCCGAACTAATCGAGGTTCGCTTTCGGCGATTCGTAGACTGTTTGGCAAAATATACTCCTTGCTCGGGTCAGGAGTTCGGTATTTTGTGCTCCGCTTTTATCGGAGCTCGGAGTATCGTGAGTCGGCTTTGGCCGAAGTTCGGGGAGCCTGCACCCCTTTTTGTCATGGTTTAAGGATTTAGTCCCTCGAGATAGTTGAGTTTCGGGGAACGTCTTACTTGGCTCTGCCAAGGTTCGAAGGATTTTGTAACTCGGCTCTGCCGAGGTTTGGAGAAAATCTCGCTTGGCTACGTCAAGGTTCGGAGAACTTTATAGCTCGGCCCTGCCGAGGTTCGGAGAACTGATAGCTCGGCCCTGCTGAGGTTCGGAGAACTTTATAGCTCGGCCCTGCCGAGGTTCGGAGAACTCTGTAGCTTGGCCCTGCCGAGGTTCGGAGAATTTTATAGCTCGGCCCTGCCGAGGTTCGGAGAACTCTATAGCTCGGCCCTGCCGAGGTTCGGAGAATTTATAGCTCGGAGGGAGCGGTTCAGCTGCCATGTTAGGCCCACGTGGCACTTGATAAAAGGGGGTGCCCGAGCGGAACGGGCGGCGCGCTGCCATGCATTTATTGGCGATGCTACTCTTTCCGAGGAGGCGAATTATCGGTCGAGCGGCGGACTTCCACGTTTTCCGAGAAGAAAAGGGGGTGGTATTTAAGCGGCTCGGGGAAGCGCCGAGTGCATTTAATGCAGGGGGCGACAGATTGGAAAGTGTTCGCCTGGGGAACCCCTGAACAGTCTGTTCGCGCTCATCGATCTCACTTGGGATATGGCGTGACTCTTCGGATTCCTCATGCATTAGAATGTTGACACGCGGCGAACTCTCATGGATCGGCGTTCGCGGCGTGGCCGATCGGGAAACCTTCCTGGCAGGTATAAATATGACCCGGGGGCATAGACTTTGGCTATCCCTCGGCTTTGAAAAAGATGGCCTCCCCAGCGCGATCGAGCGAGTCGCATTCTTCACTTGCCAGCCCGCTGCGCCCGGAGGAGAGATCCAGCTCCGTCACGGTCAATGGGGAGAGCCTGGCGTCGGCCTTCGCGACTAATGAGCGGCTTGCGAGGGTCGCTGAACAATTTTTGGACGTATCTGTTAGGGAGGCGGAAGCCTCGCGCCGGATAATGGATCGGCAGAGGGAGGAGATAGCGTCCCTGCGTCAGCAAGTGGCTGACCTGTCGGAGCGCCTGGAGGAACTGTTAGCCTCCGGGAGTGGCTCCGAATTCTGATTCGGGACTCCCCACTTGCTTTTGCTTCTTATCGTCTCTTTGTAGTTCTCTTTTCATGAATGAAAGATGGGTCTTGTTTATATATGAAGCCCCTTCCTTTGAGTTTTTATGGCCTAGGCCCGTGTGACGGATCAGGGGGCCATCGTGACCCCGTCGTTTTGGTGTGCTAGCGTAGGCTTTTTCGAATGATGGGCTATAGGGGCATTATCCGAAAGATTTCCAGTGGCGGAGAGGGAAATTGCCTAACTCTGCCTGGGGTCTTCGGCCGACTACGCGGGGCTAGATGGCCTCGAGAGTAGCCTTGTCAATGGCGGCTTTTTCTCGCGCGTCGATGGTTTTTTACTCAACGTGCTCGCCTCAAACCGGACGAAGTCCTTCGGGGACTATCTGGGGCCGTTCGGCTTTGGTCGAGGCCCATGGGTTCAAACCCTTTTGCCGGGGTTTTTAGCCCGAGTGGTTTTTACCTGGCCTTGCCATGGCTCAGGTGATTCCATTGCTCGACCCTGCCGAGGTTCGGAGGAATATTTTACTTGGCCCTGCCAAGGTTCGGAGATTTGTTGCTCGGCCCTGCCGAGATTCGGAGAACTGGTAGCTCGGCCCTGCCGAGGTTCGGAGAAATGATAGCTCGGCCCTGCCGAGGTTCGGAGAACTGATAGTTCGGGCCTGCCGAGGTTTGGAGACTTTGTTTTACTTGGCCTTGCCAAGGTTCGAAGATTTGTCGCTCGGCCCTGCCGAGGTTCAGAGACTTTGTTTTACTTGGCCTTGCCAAGGTTCGGAGATTTGTCGCTCGGCCCTGCCGAGGTTCGGAGACTTTGTTTTACTTGGCCTTGCAAAGGTTCGGAGATTTGTTGCTCGGCCCTGCCGAGGTTCGGAGACTTTGTTTTACTTGGCCCTGCCAAGGTTCGGAGATTTGTTGCTCGGCCCTGCCGAGGTTCGGAGACTTTGTTTTACGTGGCCCTGCCAAGGTTCGGAGATTTGTCGCTCGGCCCTGCCGAGGTTCGGAGACTTTGTTTTACTTGGCCCTGCCAAGGTTCGGAGACTTCGTTTTACTTGGCCCTGCCAAGGTTCGGAGATTTGTTGCTCGGCCCAGCCGAGGTTCGGAGACTTTGTTTTACTTGGCCCTCCCAAGGTTCGAAGACTTTGTTTTACTTGGCCCTGCCAAGGTTCGGAGACTTCGTTTTACTTGGCCCTGCCAAGGTTCGGAGATTTGTTGCTCGGCCCAGCCGAGGTTCGGAGACTTTGTTTTACTTGGCCTTGCCAAGGTTCGGAGATTTGTTGCTCGGCCCAGCCGAGGTTCGGAGATTTGTTGCTCGGCCCAGCCGAGGTTCGGAGACTTTGTTTTACTTGGCCCTGCCAAGGTTCGGAGACTTTGTTTTACTTGGCCCTGCCAAGGTTCGGAGATTTGTCGCTCGGCCCTGCCGAGGTTCGGAGACTTTGTTTTACTTGGCCCTACCAAGGTTCGGAGATTTGTTTTACTTGGCCCTGCCAAGGTTCGGAGACTTTGTTTTACTTGGCCCTGCCAAGGTTCGGAGATTTGTTGCTCGGCCCTGCCGAGGTTCGGAGACTTTGTTTTACTTGGCCCTGCCAAGGTTCGGAGATTTGTCGCTTGGCCCTGCCGAGGTTCGGAGACTTTGTTTTACTTGGCCCTGCCAAGGTTCGGAGACTTCGCTTTACTTGGCCCTGCCAAGGTTCGGAGATTTGTTGCTCGGCCCAGCCGAGGTTCGGAGACTTTGTTTTACTTGGCCCTGCCAAGGTTCGGAGACTTTGTTTTACTTGGCCCTGCCAAGGTTTGGAGACTTCGTTTTACTTGGCCCTGCCAAGGTTCGGAGATTTGTTGCTCGGCCCAGCCGAGGTTCGGAGACTTTGTTTTACTTGGCCCTGCCAAGGTTTGGAGATTTGTTGCTCGGCCCAGCCGAGGTTCGGAGACTTTGTTTTACTTGGCCCTGCCAAGGTTCGGAGACTTCGTTTTACTTGCCCCTGCCAAGGTTCGGAGATTTTGTTTTACTTGGCCCTGCCAAGGTTCGGAGACTTTGTTTTACTTGGCCCTGCCAAGGTTCGGAGATTTGTTGCTCGGCCCTGCCGAGGTTCGGAGACTTTGTTTTACTTGGCCCTGCCAAGGTTCGGAGACTTTGTTTTACTTGGCCCTGCCAAGGTTCGGAGACTTTGTTTTACTTGGCCCTGCCAAGGTTTGGAGACTTCGTTTTACTTGGCCCTGCCAAGGTTCGGAGATTTGTTGCTCGGCCCAGCCGAGGTTCGGAGACTTTGTTTTACTTGGCCCTGCCAAGGTTCGGAGATTTGTTGCTCGGCCCAGCCGAGGTTCGGAGACTTTGTTTTACTTGGCCCTGCCAAGGTTCGGAGATTTGTTGCTCGGCCCAGCCGAGGTTCGGAGACTTTGTTTTACTTGGCCCTGCCAAGGTTCGGAGACTTCGTTTTACTTGGCCCTGCCAAGGTTCGGAGACTTGTTGCTCGGCCCTGCCGAGGTTCGGAGATTTTGTTTTACTTGGCCCTGCCAAGGTTCGGAGATTTCCTGTCCAGGCAGATAACTCGGTTGTACCGAGGATTGGTAAGCAGCATCTATTTCCTTTTACGATTTATGGCAATATGGTGCATAATCGATTCACATAACAAGTTGCGAGAAAATAGATAACTGACGAAACATAAAGGACATACCCTATTGATAGTATTTGCGGAGGTTGTCCGAGTTCCACGTTCGGGGGACGGATTTCCCGTCAAGATCCTGCAGCTTGTAGGTTCCTGGCCCAATGATCTCTGTGATTTGGTACGGGCCTTCCCAGTTCGGCGCCAGCTTTCCTTGCTCCAGCGGTTTAGATACAGAAGCTTTTCGGAGGACGAGGTCGCCGGGTAGGAAGGTTTTCCCCTTGACCTTGGAGGCATGGTACCGGGCCACCCTCTGTTGATAAGCAGCCGTCCTGATTCGGGCTTTTTCTCTGACTTCCTCTACCAAGTCGAGGTTGGTGCGGAGTTGCTCGTTGCTGGCTTCCTCCGAATAACTCTCCACCCGCAAAGATGGGAGGCCTATTTCCACAGGGATGACGGCCTCCGTGCCAAAAGCCATTCGGAATGGAGTCTCGCCCGTCGGGATTCTTGGAGTGGTGTGATAGGCCCACAAGACATGGTGCAGCTCATCCGCCCACCTGCCTTGGGCTCTAGAGAGGCGAGCTTTGATTCCTTGGAGGAGAGTCCTGTTGGTCACCTCGGCCGCTCCGTTGTCTTGTGGGTGCCCGACCGAAGTGAGGTGGTGACGAATTTCGTGTTCCTCGCAGAATTGGCGAAACTTGGAATTGTCGAACTGCTTACCGTTATCGGTGATTATGGTGTGGGGGAGGCCGAACCTGCAGACGATGGACCTCCACACGAAGTCTCTGGCCCGGGCTTCGGTGATTTGGGCAACTGCTTCCGCTTCAACCCACTTGGTGAAGTAGTCGATGGCGACAAATAAGAATTTCCGCTGTCCCGTCGCCAGCGGGAACGGGCCGAGGATGTCCATCCCCCACTTGGCAAAGGGCCAGGCGGAGAATATAGAAACTAGCTCGGCTGAAGGGAGCCTCTGTATGCTTGAATGTCTCTGGCAGGCGTCACAGGCTCGGACTAGATCGTCCGCATCTTTCTGCATGGTCGGCCAATAATAGCCTTGCCGTAGCACCTTGTGGCATAGGGACCAGCCTCCCAGATGGTTGCCGCAAATCCCTTCATGTACCTCTCATAGAGCATAGTTCGCCTCGGATGGGCGGAGGCATCTGAGCAGCGGCATAGAAAAAGACCGCTTATAGAGCTGGTTGTCAATCAATACGTAGTGGGTCGCCTGCAGCTTCAATTTCCTGGCCTCTCTTCGGTCGAATGGGAGCGACCCTTCTTTGAGATAGTTAAGGATGGGGTCGAACCAGGATGGTTCGATCTTGATTTGCATCACCCGATCGGCTTCCATGATGCTCGGCTTCTCCAGAGTCTCCAGATGGAATTTTTGCTCAGCATCCATCGTCTCCGCGGTCGCCAACCGGGAGAGTAGGTCAGCACGGGCGTTTTCCGATCTAGGAATTTGAACAATTTCAAACTCGGCAAAATGGGGAAGTAGGCCGCGCACCTCTTGGAGATATCGGATCATGTTGGGTTCTCGGGCTTCGAACTCTCCCCGCACATGGCCGGCCACCAGCTGAGAGTCGGTGAAGGCGTTAAGCTTTTCCACCTTCAGGTTGCGGGCGATCCGGAGACCAGCTAATAGGGCCTCGTACTCGGCTTCGTTGTTGGAAGCCGGGAAGGAGAATCGGACGCCATATTCAAAGATCATCCCCTCTGGGCTGGTGAGAACTAAACCCGCACCGGAATGATGGGCGTTGGACGACCCATCGACGTGAAGGAGCCACCGAGCTTCAGGCTTTGGTCCTTCGGAAATTTCCGGGGTAGAGCCGTCCTCTGGGATGGTACACTCGAGGAGGAAATCGGCCAGCACTAGGGCTTTGATGGCCGGGTGAGGTTAAAAATGTATGTCATGCTCGCTTAGTTCGACGGCCCATTTGGTCATCCTCCCCGATGTTTCTGGTCGGTGGACCACCGCCTTGATGGGTTGATCGGTGAGGACCGTCACCGAATGTGCCTGAAAATAAGGCCGCAGCTTCCGGACCGAGGTGATCAAAGCCAGCACTATCTTCTCGATCCTGGTGTACCTCGTCTCCGCATCGCGGAGCAGCCTACTCACATAGTAGATCGGCCTCTGAACTTTGCTTTCTTCTTTGACTAGCACTGAGCAAACTGCGCCCTCCGAGACGGCTAGGTACAGAAATAGAGTCTCTCCTGGGATCGGACTACTGAGAAGCGGAGGCGAGCCGAGGTACTTCTTGAGATCTTGAAATGATTTCTGGCACTCAGGGGTCCATTGGAAATTTTTGGCCGCTCGGAGAGTTTTGAAGAAGGGGAGGCATCTCTCGGCTGACCGAGCCACGAAGCGGTTGAGGGCCGCTATCCTCCCGGTTAAGCGCTGGACCTCCTTAATAGACGCTGGGGGTGCCATTTATTGGAGAGCTTGAATCTTCTGAGGGTTAGCCTCGATACCTCGCTGGGAGACCATGAAGCCGAGGAACTTCCCGGAATTGACGCCGAAAGCACACTTGGTCGGGTTGAGCTTCATTCCATATTTGTGCAGCGTGGCAAAGCTCTCCGCGAGGTCCTCAACATGCCGCAGCGCTTCCTTGCTCTTGACCAGCATATCATCTACGTACACCTCAGTGTTCCGGCCGATTTGCTCCTTGAACACCTTGTTGACCAGCCGCTGGTAGGTCGCTCCTGCATTTTTAAGACCGAAAGGCATAACTCGGTAACAGTAGGTACCTCGGTCGGTTATGAAGGCGGTCTTTTCCTCATCTTCGGGGGCCATCCGGATCTGATTGTAGCCCAATAGGCATCCATGAACGATAGCATCTGGTGGCCCGAGGTGGCGTCCACGAGCTGGTCGATCCGAGGGAGGGGGAAGCTATCCTTTGGGCATGCCTTGTTGAGGTCGGTGAAGTCGATGCAGATCCTCCATTTGCCATTCGATTTCTTCACCATGACGACATTTGACAACCAACTGGGGTAATTCACCTCTCGGACAAAATTGGCTTTGATAAGTTTGTTGACCTCCTCTTCAATGGCTTTTTGCCGCTCTGGGGCGAAGCTCCTCTTCTTCTGCTTAACGGGCCTGTGCCTTCGTCCACATTGAGGCGATGGACGAGGATCTCTGGGTCAATTCCTGGCATGTCAGAGGCGGTCCAGGCGAAGATGTCCGCATTGCTTTGGAGGAATCTGATCAGCTCGCGACGAGGCTCTCCTTCGAGTAGCGACCCGATCCTTATGGTTCGGTCGGGCCGAGCTTCATCTAGCGGTACTTCTTCTAGCTCTTCCGCCGGTTCTCCTCGCTGTTCGGCGAAGTCCTCACGAGCGTCTAGCCCGTCGACTTCGGGCATTCTGGACTGAAGGCTCGTGACGAAACACTGCCGAGCCATGGCTTGATTTCCCCGAACCACGCCAACTCCTCGCTCGGTAGGGAACTTCATGGATAGGTGCGGGATGGAGACTACCGCCTTGAGGGACATTAGACCCGGCCTGCCGAATATGGCGTTGTATGGGGACCTGAGGTCGGTCACTAAGAAGTCGGTCTGTACAACGGTTACGAGGGGCCAGGTTCCTGCGCGGACCGTCAGGGTGACGATTCCTTCTGGGATGATGACGTCGCCGGTGAATCCCATCAGGGTGGAATCCATGGCTCGGAGGTTTTCCATGAGCAATTTCATCCTGGCAAACACACCGAGGTACAAAACGTTTACCGAGCTTCCACTATCGACCAGGATTCGGCTTACATCATAATTGTTCAAGTTAAGGGATACAACAAGTGCATCATCATGGGGAAGCTATATTCCAAGGAGATCGTCATCAGAAAAGGAAAGTTCGCCTGTGCGTGCCTTCTTCGGCACCGGTGCATCACCGTCGCCCCTGGAGCTCGATCCGCCGGCCTCTTCAATCATGTTGATACGGCCAACCACGGGCGGATTTGGTGGAGGAGGGAGTTGTGGGAGCTCAGGCTGGCGATCACCTCCTTGTTGCTGTGGCTCGGGTGCTCTTCTGAACTGGTCCAACCGTCCCCGCCGAATCAGTCTCTCGATCTCGTTCTTCAGCTGCCAGCATTCTTCGGTGTCATGGCCATGCTCCCTGTGGTAGCGGCAGTACTTGGCGGGATCTCTCCGGGTTGGGTTCCCTCGGAGAGGCACCGGTCGGGGAAGCTGGCGCTCTATCTCCATGAGGATCTGCGCCCGGGCCACAGTCAGCGGAGTATAGCGATCGAATCGCCTGGGAGGGCTCCGGGAGCGATTCCTTGGCGGCAGCGGAGGGACTCTTGGACGGCGGGGCGGACTTGGCCGACGGGCAGGGCGGTGTCTGTCGGGAGCTTTGGGCTCCTGTTTCTTCCTTGCTTGCTCAGCGCGGGCCACTCTCCGCGACTCCTCGACCCTGGCGTACTTGTCCGCGAGGGCCATCATATCAGACAAACATGGGGGGTAGCTGACTTCCATTGCCAAATAGAAGTCGCTCTCCTTTGAAACTCCCCCCGCCAGGGCGGACATAGCCACCTCGTGATTAAGGTGGTCCACCTCTAACATGGCCTTGTTGAAACGGCCAAGATAACTTCTCAAGGACTCCCCCTCCCTTTGCTTGACTTCGGAGAGGGAGTCGGATCTCCGTCGGTGGCGGCGGCTGCTGATGAACTGGCCAATAAAAAGGTGGCTCAGCTCGTCGAAAGAATCAATAGAACCCGGTTTCAGGGCGTTGAACCAGGTTCGGGCGGATCCTCTGAGGGTGGATGGGAAGGCTCGACAGAGGATCGCATCAGATGCTCCGTGGAACATCATTATTGACCGGAAGCTGCTGAGATGGTCGTCTGGATCAGTGGAGCCGTGATAGGGCTCGACGGTTGGCAGCTTGACGTGGGAGGGAATCACTTCCTCCATGATCCCCTTAGAGAAAGGGATGCCCTGCTCTGCTTTGGGCTGAGGCAGATGGATCTGCTTGGCGGCGTCTAGCTCCTGACGCATTTCTTGGATCTGACGGCGGATCTCCTCCTCACCGGCTAGAGGAGGAGCTGGACGCGAGAACCGCAAGGACGGCGTCGAATCATGGTGAGACGTTGCCGGAGAGAGGGAGCGGGCTCGCCGAGATCTGGGAGGATCTCTATCGTAACCGGCTCGAGGGACCGGTTTGTCTCCCTTGGGATGCGGGGGATCCGCTGATTCATGCGGATCGGAGGAGGAGGTTGCTGGCGAAGAAGAGGTCGCCGCTTCTTTCTGGGGATGTGAAGCAGGAGGAGGCGCAAGACGCTCCTGGACCAGGTGGGTGAGAGCCTGGACTTGCTGGACCAGCGTGGCAAACTGGTCCTGGGTCACCGGAATGGCAGGCGGCGACGGAGTCTCGACAGGAGGGGGTTGTGGTGCTGTGGTGCCGGTCGGATCAGGCCTTTGGGAGGCGACCTGATCCTGGGCATCAGAGGCTGCTCCTCTCTTCCGGTTGGCCATCAGAGAGGTTCTTCTCCGGATTAAGATTCTTGTCTCCTTCTTTCAAGTTTTGATGGGACTTGAGGCCCCTTCCTCTAGCGCCAATCTGTTGCCGCCGGGATCCGTCCTCCGACTCGGGCGCGGTCGACCTCCGGGAAGAGGGGGGTGCGGCGGACCTGCAAAAGAAGCCCACACGCGGAGTTGGTCCTCCGCGGAAGACCCTCCGACGCTCAAGTCAGTGGGGAAGGGATCGGCGATCAACCAGATAATGAGGAGGTGGATCTCTCCGGGAGCCCTCTTCGGGGGGTGGCCAATCGGAGGCTCCAAAAAGGGGAGGAGAGTGAGAGTGGAGGTGTGCGTACAGAGCTGCGTGCGTACCTGAGGGAGTCTGTTAATCTGATACTTATAGACTATCACCTGGGGACTTGAGCATCTTCTGGAAGGTTCTGAGGTTGTTACGATACGGGGGTAGACAGAATCAGGCCGTTGTGGGGCCGTTAGAATCCACACCTTGTCCGTTAAGGGATCGACGGCTGGGAGAGCTCTTCGATGTCTTGGGATCTGGGTGAGTAGACCTGGGGCGGTTTTAATAGGTCTTAGGCCACGTCTCGATATGATTCCTTGCCTAAGGAGCTGCTCGGGTAAGTTTAAGCTCTCCCGCGTCAGGTTCCGCGGAGGTAGACGTCGGGGCGTGGATCGCTGGGTATAAGCGAGCTACGAAAGCCCGGAGGAGGCCGAGCTAGGGAAGCCTGAAGGAGACCGAGCTACGGAAGCCCGGAGGAGGCCGAGCTAGGGAAGCCCGGAGGAGACCGAGCTACGGAAGCCCGGAGGAGGCCGAGCTAAAGAAGCCCGGAGGAGACCGAGCTACGGAAGCCCGGAGGAGGCCGAGCTACGGAGGCCCGGGGGAGGCCGAGCTAGAGAAGCCCGGAGGAGACCGAGCTACGGAAGCCCGGGGGAGGCCGAGCTAGAGAAGCCCGGAGGAGACCGAGCTACGGAAGCCCGGAGGAGGCCGAGCTACGGAAGCCCGGAGGAGACCGAGCTACGGAGGCCCGGAGGAAGACGGCGGGAGGAGGTCAGCCTTAGCCGCCTCGCATGGATATCAATGCAATGACGATTTTACCCCCCAACAATATATATATATATATATATATATATATATATATATATATATATATGGTGAGTAGACTCGCCTCCTAAACTATAACAATTATTCTTCTGATAGTCTACGACTGCGTGAGACTAAGGGAAATAATTAGGAATCCTTGCTCCCCGACAGATCTCATCAGTTTGCGCTGATTCGTTTCTTTCAATGTTCCCCATCTTTACCAATCTCAAATTAAACAAGTCCAACCGTAGGACTAACGGAACTAGGATTCTTTATCCGCCAACAGATCTATTGATAGATATTACTGCCACTGTTTGTGCTGATTCGTTTCTCTCAAAGTACACCATTTCTTTTCCAACAAAAAATTAAAGAAGTACAATTCAGCATTTGTCCGATGATCTAATTAAGAAACTTCTAGTCTTTTCCTATTCCTTCATGAAGGAAGGAATGTTAGATGAATAATACTATATACATACCAGTAGTTATTCCTTAGCAGAACTCAACTGCACCATGGTTTGCACGGATTCGTTGCTTTCAAAGTTCCGCCACCTTCGCCAGCTCCTCGGCCAACCCGATTTGATGCTTTTATATCAGCAGCCAACGACAAAAGAAGGATACTTCAGCGGTTGTCCGGTGGATCTAAGAACGTGCCCATGCAAAAAGATAAAATTAATAAAGAGAGGGAACGTCACATGTAGCTAGCATGGGATTTGGTCCGGCTTAAAGGGTGATGCCACTGCCAAATTAATGCAACCTCACTTACACCTGTCAAGTGATATGGGTGTTCAGTATTAATTTGCATATACTTTTCAATATTTCCCTTAATCACACGGCATGGCTGCATACTATTTTTCTTGTCTTCAATATATTGACTTCCAAAATCAGCTTCCAAACAACAACTAAGGAGAAAAGTTATAGCTCGAATGATAAAGCACTCTTTGGTTAATATGTACGCATACTGATGCAAAAATAAAAATAAAAAAAGGTTAAAAATTATTTGTAAAGGATTTTTTCAATGCTTAAGCCAGCATCAAAAGTTAAAATGGTCAAGCTTGATCACCTCATCAATAATACTTCTGCAATCATGGACATCTAGATGGGGAATTTCCATCACTCCATTGGTGAGCTCGATGTCCAAGAAGATTGTGAGACAACTTAAATGCTGACTCCAAGCTCATCCGCTAGTTCAATTAACTTCATTAGCGGATCAAAATCATATGACCCAAAAACTCAAGTGAAAGTTAACAGATAGCAAGTTAATAAATAGCGGGTCAATAACTGCGCTCGGTGCATGCGTTCGTACACCGAAGGTGGTGCACAAAGTCATTCCCAAGCATATAACACACTCATTTCTCATCCAATATGGAACTAAATATGGGATATCATAACCAGTCCGGATGAAGCTAAGTCTACTAGTATTATTAAAAATAGAAATACAAACAAAAGAAGGATCAATCAGAAGGGAGTCCTGAGAGTGTTTGGCCTGGTGTGGTGCTATCAAGGCCCAGGGGGCTAACTTGTATTGGGCTGAGTTTTACTCCAAGGGTTGATATTAAATCAAGTCACGGGTGTACACGGGCTTGGGGATTAGTTTAATCTTATTGGATTAGTCCATGAAGTTTTTGTTGAGTCTGGATCTGTTCCACCTCGTGAATGTATTTAAACTCTAGTAGCTAGGGTTTGGATGGAATAGAGAACGGATTCTTTTCTTCTAAAAATTCTTTTCTCATCGCAGGATAGCAGTCCTATCTTCTCTCTTCTCTTCTCTTCCCTTTCTTCATGCGTTCTCTTGGAATTCTTCACGTGAAGGAAAATTCCAACGGAAGAAGGCTGTTCGTGAGGTACGTGATTTGAGGCGTGGCTTGAGACTTTACGGGAAAAGTCAACCACGCATTGGCTGGGTGTCGGCTTCATTCATCCCAACACGTGGGAAAGAAGGAGCCGGGAAGTAGGAGCGCCACAGAAAGGAGGAAACGCTCACGTACGTGAAGAGGAGGAGGAGGACGTTACCGTGCATTCTCCAAGGAAGTTCGTGAATCGTGAGTAGATTTCTCATGGCGGATACAGAAAGGTATTAATTGAAAATTAATTTCAAAGATGAGGAGTCTCTTCACGATAAGATTAATATGTACGAACGAGAAGATGTGGAAGGAAAAAAATATTCTAGCAAGGAAGTAAGAAGGGTTGTGGTGGTTTGAACTCTGGTTCAAAAGGACAGTAACAATCTGATCGTTGATAATCCTTTTTTGTTCAACGGGGAATCCACTGCGTTCATCAGGGACTAAACCCCAACAACTGGTATCAGAGCCTGGTTCAGAAATAAGAAGAAGTTATTTCAAGTTGTTTAGAAATCTTAAAGCCTGCCTGGTTCAGGAACAAGAATAAGTTGTTTGGAGATCTTCAAAGGGTTGAAACAATTTCAACAAGATCCATCAAGGTACTTCTTAATTTTTAAAATTTATTTTTGTGCTATTTTTATTTTGGTTGAGATCTCGCCATGGATAGTAGCCTAAAAATAGATTTTGAAAAGTTTGATGGGAAGGGAAGTTTCTCTATGTGGAAAGTCCGAGTGGAGGATCTTCTTGTGCAACAGGGTTTAGATCTGGCTTTGGAGGAAAGACTGACAGATAAGCAGTGGATGTTGTTGGAGAAGAAGGCATGGGGATGTCCGACGGATTCAGTCCTTTATTCAGTGCTGGAAGAAAAGACCCCGAAGGGACTTTGGTCGAAGTTGCAAGCCCTCTATATGGGAAGAATATGTGCAACAAGTTGATGTTGAAGAAGCGCCTCTACAGCCTTCGGATGTCAGAAGGTGGAGATGTGCTGGGCCATATCCAGGTGTTCGACCAGGTGAGCAATGAATTGCTGAATGTCGGGGTCAAGATGGAGGAGGAAGATAAGGCACTTTTGCTATTGTGTTCGCTGCCCATATCACATGACTCATTGGTCACAATACTGCTCTACGGGAAGGAGACATTATTCTATGAAGATATTGTCTCGGTGCTTCGAACGAATGAGCAGAGGGAGAGGATGACCAAGGAAGCTATTCCCCAGGAGGGTCTATCAGTTGGGGAAAGGTCAGGCAGAGGCAGGGATAAGAGCAGGCTTAGAGAACGGTTACAGTCCAAGAAGGCTAAGTGCTACAAGTGTGATGAGGTAGGACATTTTAAAAGGGATTGTCCTAAGTTGAAAAAGGAAGAAAAGGGAGGATATGAGTCCGTGAGTACAATTGCAGGACAGGAGGTGGAGGATGATCTTTTGATGGTATCAGATGGTCACAGTCACAGTACAGAGATATGGACCTTGGATTCAACTTGTTCTCATCATTACACTCCCAACCGGTCGTGGTTCAGCATTTACACAGAGGTTGATAAGGGGTGTGTGACTCTTGGAGATGATCACCCGTGCAAGGTGGCAGGGATTGAAACAGTGAGGGTGAGGATGTTTGATGGCATGGTGCGCACTCTTACCAGCGTGAAGCATGTCCCAGAACTCAAGAAGAATCTGGTGTCACTGGGGTACCTGGAGCAGATAGGATATAGTTTCAGCAGTCATGCCAGGAGTAGAGTTTTGAATATCTCCAATGGAGCTTTGGTGGTAATGAGAGGGAGAGGGCTGGAGAACAACTTATACAGGTTGGAGAGCTCTGTGGTGACAGGGAAATCTGAGGCAACAGCTGTGGAATAGGATCCTCGGGATGTGTACAGGATGTCGCATTACCGCCTAAGCCATATGGAAGACAGGGGGATGAAAGAACTGAACAAGAGAGGACTACTTCCGGACCTAAGTGGTGGAGTTATGAAGATCTGTGAGCCATGTCAGATGGGGAAGTAGAGGAGTGTGCAGTTCTTGGTCAGCACAGCTAGGAGTGCAGAACCCCTGGAGTTAGTACACATGTATGTCTGGGGATCAGCCCCGGTTTCTGCAAGGAATGGGGCCAGATACTTCTTTACATTGATAGATGATTTCTTAGGAAAGCAATGGATCTACTTTATGAAAGAGAAATCAGAGGTCTTCACCAAGTTGAGAATCTGGAAGGCTGAGGTGGAGAAGGAGCAGGGTAGGAGTGTGGAGTGTCTGAGGTCAGACAGTGGTGGGAAATATACCAGCAGGGATTTCCAGAGATTTTGTGAGGAGTGGGGCATCAAAAGGTACTTCTCGGTAATGAGAACTTCTCAACAGAAAGGGGTGGCTGAGAGAATGAACAGAACACTGTTGGAAAAAGCAAGGTGCTTGAGGCTATAGGCAGGGCTTCCAAAGATGTTCTGGGTTGACGTAGTAGGTGTAGCCAGCTACTTGGTCAATCGGTCACCGCACACCAGGTTGGATGGAGGCATTCCAGAGGAGATATGGTTTGGAGGAAAGATAAACCTGAATCATTTGAGGGTGTTTGGATGCACGACATATGTGCATGTTGGTGCTGGGGAGCGGAGTAAGTTGGACGCCAGGTCTAAGAAGATGGTGTTCCTGGGCTACCTGCATGGAATCAAGGGGTATCGGTTATGGAACCCCTTAAAGAAAAAGGTTTTCATCAGTAGAGATGCGACCTTCGATGAAAGCTCGATTCTTCAGAGCAAAGATGGTACAGATGCACAGTAGGGACTACAGGAGGTGGAACACGGTAACACTAGTTAGATAACCTCCTACACAGTCATGTCATTTGCTAGTGGACCAGGAGGATTTAAGATTCAGGTGGAGAGGACTAGCAGAGGGGTCAGAAGCCAGGAGGTTCAGCAGGATGCAGCTAAGCAAAGGACTCAGGAGGATGCAGCTGGGCAGGCGACTGATACTGGGATCGCACTGCATAAGCCCAGGAGAAACGTGCGACCACTAGTTCGATACGGCTTCGAGGATTCTGTGTCTTTGCTCTGGTGACATTGAATGGAGACTCTTGCACCTATGAGGAGGCTGTGGAGAGCCAGGTCAGCCAGGATAGAGATAGGTGGGTTCAGGCTATGGTAGGAGATACAAGCTATGGCAGAGGAGATGCAGTCTCTCTACAGGACTGGCACGTGGCAGGTAGTTCAACTGCCACAAGGAAAGAAACCCATTGATTGCAAATGGGTTTATTAGCGTAAGAAAGGGCTTTCAGAGCAATGAGGTATCAGGTACAAGACAGGACTAGTGGCTAGAGGATACTTTCGGAAGGAGAGCTTCGACTACAGAGAGCTTGTGGAAGAAGGTAGAGTGGAGCTGGTGAAGGTACATACCAAGGAGAACCCAACAATACATTGACCAAAGTTTTTTCATGGGACAACTTTTGTAGGGATTGCAGCTGATAGACACGGCGGACGTGCTGAGGCCTTGAAAGCACCAAGGTGGAGATTATTGGGCCTGATGTGGTGTTATCAAGGCCCAGGGGGGCTAACTTGTATTGTGCTGGGTTTTAGTCCAAGGGTTGAGATTAAATCAAGTCACGGGTGCATACGAGCTTGGGAATTAGTTTAATCTCATTGGGTTAGTCCATTAGAGTTTTTGTTGAGTCTGGACCTGGCCCACCTCGTGGATGTATTTAAACTCTAGTTGCTAGGGTTTGGATGGTATAAATTCTTTTCTTATCGCAGGACGACAGTCCTATCTTCTCCTCCCTATCTTATCTCTTCTCTTCTCTTCCCTTTCTTCATGCATTCTCTTGGAATTCTTCACGTGAAGGAAAATTCCATCGAAAGAAGGCTGTTCGTGAGGTACGTGATTTGAGCATGGCTTGCTGTTCATGAGGTACGTAATTTGAGGCGTGTCTTGAGACTTCACGGGAAAAGTCAACTAAGCATTGGCTGGGTGTCGGCTTCATTCATCCCAATGCGTGGGAAAGAAGGAGCCGGGAAGTAGGAGCACCACAGAAAGGAGGAAATGCTCACGTACGTGAAGAGGAGGAGGAGGACGTTACCGTGCATTCTCCAAGGAATTTCGTGAGTGGATTTCTCATGGAGGATACGAAAAGGTATTAATTGAGAATTAATTTCGAAGATGAGGAATTTTTTCATGACATGACGTGTATATGTATGGACGAGAAGACTCGGAAGGGAAGAGATATTTCAGCAAGCAATAAAATTCTTTGGGAAGTAAAAAGGGTTGTGGTGGTTTGAACTCTGATTCAAAAGGATAGTAACAATTTGATCGTTGGTATCAGGATTAAAAATCCTTTGTTCTTGTTCAACGAGAAATCCATTACCTTTCATCTCATGAGGGACTAAACCCCAACAGGAAGGAAACAGATGTGTCTTCCTCCCAAAGTCTATCCGGATCAAGAAAGGCTTATCCAGAGGCCTTCTTGATCCTTATTAAACCTCTTCCCAATCTCGTTTAGTGAATTACTAATAAGAATCAAAGGAATTAATTTAAAATTAATTCAAAAATTTGTTATGTAGGTGAGTGGTGCCCCTGAACGGCATTATTTTTTGCATTAGCAAAAAAGTTAAGTAGGCTAATTATGAATTAGTTAATTTAATAAACATTTTAAATACAATTTTGGTTAATTATTATTTAATTATGAAAGTTTATAATTATGGTTAATGATAGTATTCAGTAAATTAGATTTTTGTATATTTAGCGGGAATATATTTAATTACTATTTACTGTTAAAAGAATTATTATTATTATTATTATTGTTGTTGTCTATTGATTAAAAAAATTGTTATAAATATTGTTTAATTTATGAAATATAGATAGCAACATCAATGCTTTGTTAGATAATTACTTTTGTAATTTAAAATAATGTAATTACTCTATTAACAAAATAATGTTAATTTTGTATTATCATGAAAACATTATTATATTAAAATAAAAAATAAAATACCAATGGAATAATAGTAATAATAATATTTATAATATATAAAAATGACAAGAAAAAATAAGAATAATAATATATAAGGAAAGATCAAAATAAAATAATAAAATAAAGAAAATAATAATGACAAATTAATGACAAATTTTATATAATAAATAAAGAGGAAACAAAAAAAATCTACATGGTCTCATGATTAAGCATGTACTAAGAAAATAATAAATTATTGAATAAAGAATTAATAAATTGAGTGGACTCTTGGTCCATTATGTAATGATTGATGAATGATAATTGGTGGTTGATATCGAGATCCATAGGGTTATATATTATGGAAAGAGAAATTTCCATCCATAGGGTTATATATGATGCATTGGCTTTGTCACAAGGATAAATGTGATCATAGTTTGTGATCATAGAGTATTTAAAAATTGATAGCATGAAATATATGATGACATGGAAACTTTGATAATTGATATTGTGATAGATCTGATTAAAGCACACATAAAAATCTGAATAATGGCATAATAGTATTGCATGGAATAATATATAAAGCTAATAGTTATGACATGTAAAGTTTCATGAAAATTTTATATTAACTTTTATAATCACTAGTATGTAATTAGTGCTAAATGAACAAGAGAAACATTGGGTAGAAAAAGCTCCTGCTAGACTTTGCTTCTAGTTATCTTTAGTTAGTTGATTAGTTAGGAGAGTTTGTTATTTTGGAATTAGTAGTGTTTTGATGTTAATTTGGAGCACTTGATAACTTCTGTGGTTTGTATATTATTAATTTAATTGACTAATGAATAATAGTTTGTTTTAGAGAATTTGTGCTATTTAATTACATAGATGCCTTGCATGCTTTGTGTGCAATGGATTGTTATGCTCTAGATACAACCTAGGATTTGGGGTGTGACAAATATAGTGGTATCAGAGCTTAGGTTTGATTTTAAAAAAATGTTTAGGATGACTGATGAGAAGGGTAATAACTTTAAATAAAATATTTAATGACTTGTTAATAAAATACTAAATTTTAAATTATTAATATTTATAACCTTCTTACATATTAAATTATATAATTTATTACTAAATATTTATATATTATATATTAATATATATTATAAAAATAAGATATTTAATGATATTATAATTTTATAATAAATAATATTTATTATGTTTAAATATATTATATTTCTAAAAATTAGTTTATAAAAATCTTAATTTTAATCAAAACATTTAATATTCTAGTAAAAAAAGAGAGGGCCACTTAAAAAATAAAAAAGATTTATAATCAAATATAAATAAAATTCAAAAACATGATAAAATAATTATCATATTTTATTATTATAAATCAAATGCAATAATATTTTATTCCTGAGAATTTGATTATCAACACTCAAATTATCGAGAATGTAAAATTTCTAAAAATATTACATTATTGCAAACCATATGCAGCCTCAGGGTAGTCCTATGACTGTATGCATTAAGGAATGAATTTCTTTCAAGTCTAGCTAGTGGGGTGATAACTGGCACATGCTATATATTTTATATATTTGGCTAAACTATAGAATTAACCTCCATACTTAGGGGATTGTCATTTGGTTCCTAAATTTCAAAAAATTATAAAAATATTCTTAAACTTTCTGTTTTGTATTACTTTAATCCCTACCATTAAATAAGGGAGACATCGTTTATTTTTATCCTACGTAGCAGCACGCGTGGCATCCCAATGATAAAAATAAAATTGAAACTCGTTAACCCGTTAACCCATTATTGAATAATTTAAAAAAATATAAAAAAATATAAAAATAATTCATTAAATAGGAAAGATATCATTTATTTTCATTTGCAGCATACATACGTTGCATCACACGTGGCATCCAGATCATAAAAATAAAATTAAAACCCATTAACCCGTTAATTCATTATTAAATAATATAAAAAAATATAAAACAATAAAAATAATCTTCTCGACCTCCTTCATCTCGAGTGCACATTTCGGCAAACTCAAAGGCAGAGCAAAGAATTAATTTGAGCAATCCAACATGGTACTTGGTAAGATGGTAAGATAAAGGATACAGATGTTTCAGTTTCTACATCTTTTGGAGTTTCCCAGACATGTTGAGCCATAAAGTTTTCTTGTCAACGGTCTATTCTTAACCAGTGCAGGACTACAGAAAGCCTTATTTGGTAATTTACTTCTTGGTGAATGTGTAGGTGTGCTTGCATTCATAGCAAAAGTCGGACTCTGAAAGTCATCCAAGGGATTACAATTCCTTCCCACTGATGGACCACTGACCCTCTCATGTAGGTAGGCATCATTTGGCACTGGTGAACTATTTGCACGTTCCCATGAATGTGTTTTCCTTTTCAGGAATGAGCTATCATTATATTCAGGAAGTTTTGCATCACATGCTAGTGATGGACTGGCCAAATGTTTGTGTACTGCTGTTTGTGAATGATGATTAACATCTGGAACTTCAGTTGTTTGCAAAATGTCTTTATGACCCCGACATGGAAGAGAAGGAGAATGAGTTGTTTCCTTGCACTGTGGTAATGCTTTATTATCTAATGGCAGTGTTTGTTCTTTACCATCAGTATGCATGCTCTGGTTTGAATCCACTTGCCCAGGAAAATAAACCCTCCCAACCCCCTAGCAACCCCCTTCCCTCACCGCAGAAGCTAGTTCTGGACAAAGTCAAAAGAAAGCTATGATCCTCATGTATGATTAATATCACCTCAAGATCCTGGTTGGCAAGCAGGACTACCACACAGATTCTGGCAGAACCTCAGTTCACAATCTGCAAATATGCATTATGAAATGAAGTAGCTTCCACCGTCTAACTTTCAGAATGATAAATGATTTGTTGAGTTTCATTGGGACTTTTCTTGTCATGTCCCTTTGCCTAGTAACTGGAGGTTCTTGGTTTACCAGCATCTGCCAATTATAGTTTAATTGGCATTCCTCCCTTTTCAGCCAAAAAAAAAAGAGGGATCATCTACAAGCTCTAAAATGTCTATAAGAAATATTTGTACAAGATCTTAAATTAATGCCCTTGGAAAATTGTAGTGCTACTTGAACATGAAAAACCAGGTTGACATCCATTTCGATAATGCTTTTAAGACAATATTAGTACTTCTCTAAGATAGAAATAGACTAAATTGCAAAATGCTGTCACCACAATTTGTGATTGACTATTTCCACGTATCCTTGTATCCTTAAAGAAGATATCAAGTTTCAAAATGAAAATCAATTTTTTTCTAAGCATCATAAATTGGCACTTTTAATAATGCTATTATCTCTCTAGATGGTTCTGGGTTTAAACTTGAATCTGATGAGCATTGTTATCTCGGTAACCATTATTTGGATGGGACATCTTTCTAGATTTATTTGACGAAGAAATGCTGAATATCATCTACAAGGTCTAAAATATCTATAAAAAATATTTCGTGCAACCTCATCTGCATTGCACCCAATGAGGCCTATACCCACTCGATAATGTCCTTGGAAGGAATGCAGTGCCCATCTGTAAAAATGTAGTGCCACTGAGGAAATGCTCTTCATCAGGGCAGGGCATCTGATGAACACAGAACCACATATAATAGAAGGAGAGAACCAATGATAGACAAGCATAAGAAGAAGCATGAAGTAGAACCGATTCAAATACATCAAAGGAAAGAATTATTCACCACCACCACGCTACATGACCATCACACGATAAAATAGAACAACTAAAGAACATGAGAATTATTCACCACCACCACACTGCATGATCATCACACAGTAAAATAGAACAACTAAAGAACATGAGAATTATTCATCACCATCGCACTGCATGATTATCATACGATAAAACAGAACAACTAAAGAACATGAGAAGTATTCATCACCATCGCACTACATGATTATCACACGATAACAGGACAACTAAAGAACACGAGAAATATTCATCACCATCACACTACATGATTAGCACACGGTAAAACAGAACAACTAAAGAACATTGATGCTGAAACTTGCTAGCAGAATTACTTTGGAGGCCGAACGTAGGAGACCACAGCGAAAAGGGCTTGGATAAGAGTTAACAGGAAGGTCAAAGTCGCGGCTACCACTACAATGGTCGACCACGGACTACTGAAATAATTAAGGCAGAGATCCGCACGCCACCTGTGAAACTTCAAATCCATGTACGCGGTCACATACTTGAATACGCCATCAAGGTAGTTTCTGTCCTTTGGATAACGAATATCATCGCATAAGCGACTGAAAAAATGAACGGTATCCTTGTCATCGGTCATCCTGAATGTGAGAATTCCCTTCAGATGCAGCAACCTCAAGTCGTTCTGGGTGTCGACCAGGCAATTCATGAAGGTAGCATAAGCAGTTACATGAAAATCATTGTCAGGGTAAGACTGTTCAAAGGCAATAAGATTTCGAAACAAGATTTCACTGGAATCATGCACCTCGAGATGTGGGATTTCCATCACTCCACTGCTGAAGCTGAACTTTATGTCCAAGAAGCTGCTTGCATTCTTCTTCTTCTGAAACTTGACTCCAGCTGCTTGGAGCTCTGTCGCACTAGGGATCCACTGCCGGTCGATATCAATTGTCGTACTAGGGCTCCACTTCTGGATGATTTCAGTTATCCTACTAGGGCTCGACTTGGTGTCGAATTCAATTGTCGTACTAGGGCTCGACTGTGATTTTCGCATCGGAAATTTGGTCAAATGTGGACATGAAAGGATAGACTGGTAGATCAGATGTAGCAAATGATGAACAGTAATGTCGGCCGGCAGAGCAGAGATGAATGCCGGTGGTTGTTCATTTTTCGAAGGATCAAGACCTTTGAAGTACCAGAATGCGCATTCCATGAGATTGATACCGTCGTCATCGCTGGTCTTAAGTATCTGATATAATTCCTGGATGACAAAGAATGGAATTTGGTTCTCAAGCAACAGCAGATCATACTTCACCAGCTCCCAGATCCACAATCTGCCAATGACTTGCCTACAATCATCTTCATCGGTTTCTTCTTCCTTTGAAGTTTTGTCTCTATGCTTAAGCAGGAGATTAAGGATGAAGCAGCCATCCAGCACCAGCATCCGCGCTAATTCCTCGCTTGACAACCAAGTAATGTCCTCCGAATAACTCCTCCTAACTCGTTCTTCGAGGTCCTCCATCCTCATCTTAAGGAAATTTTCTGTTGTTCCATATTGGATGCTAATTTGTTCACACATACACGCTTGTGATCTTGCATGGACTTGAGGTCTTGGTCTTCCCTGAAAGAGTAGTAGTAGGGGCCGATGCAGACGGCTTGTGGCCTGTAGGCATGCTTATGGGAATTTCCAATATTAGATGAGAGGATTTCAGGCGGCACTCGGTAGATGGTAGAAAGTG
>UESW01002329.1:161356-183520 GCA_900491605.1 Calamus simplicifolius
CGTCCTCCACCGAGTTTCAACCCACGAATGGCGTTCTCTATGGACAGCGTTGAAAGTTTGCTCTTCCGTTACAATTTTTTATTCATCATAAAAAAAAAAAAAATCTTGCCAGCAAAGATATATTATTTGCAACAAAAAATTTTGACTCGTCCCTCGACTGTAATTATTTTTTATTTTTATGACAATAGAATTAAATAGTAACATAAATTAATTTATTGCAAGTTATTCTTATCACAGAAAGAGCATATTTTGTGGCAACATTTTTTTTGCTTGTAACTGATTCTAATACTTCAATTATTTTAGTGATAACAAAAAATAGTTGTCAAGAAAATTAAAATATTATCCATGATGACTTCTAAGAATTTTTTTAATAACCTTTTTTATAACTTTTTTTTTTTTTTTTGAACAATGACATATAATTGTTTACTATTTGTCACAAATTGATATTGTCACAAAGAGTTATTAGTTTTTATTATAATTTTTTATTGTCATGCATAATTATTTTTTTTTCTATCACAATATATTCTTTTCACAAAAGTTTTATAATATGTGACAACTTAGTCTTATCATACAAATTGTTTTATGGTTTATTACAAGTTATTTTTGTTATATAAAATGATTTAATAAAGCTTTTTGGGGATAAAATATGGATAACCTTTTTATCCCACCGTTTGAATTGAATGTGAAATCTATTTATTTATTTTTTCATTTTGCAACATAAATTTGCCTCAAGTGTGGATCTTATGAATATATATCTTTATTGCACAATCGAAGATATGAAATGTTAAACTTAATTTTTTATTTTCCTGACTATGAGTTTTAATGAAATGTAAACTTTGAAAATAATAGTGTAGTGATTGTTAAATATATTTTGTATAAGAGGTAATGTATCTTTATTTTAAAGTTCTTGATTACAAGGATGTTAAGAAATTCAAGTACATGCATCTCAAATTTTTTATTTTGTGACAATAGAAGTCATGATATTTTGCACTAAGCAAGTTTGTCCCTAAAGTGTGGCAATGTCATCAGGAATGTCATTAAATATAGTTTTAACGCCCACAAAGCTAATGTGTACTGTGGTACAAGTGGTGATCCTCGTATCATCCATGACAATAAAACTCATTGCTAGACTAATTTTTTGTGACAACTAACTTAGTTATCACAACAATTAACTTTGTGGGACAACAAAACTAGTCACAAATTACAATATAAATGATGATTCTTACGACATCAGTGATAATAAAAATTATCAGTAAATTAATTTTTAATGATAGCAAATATAGTTGTCACCTAAGGCATGATTTGTGTAATAATAGAAGTAGTTGCCAACTATGGTATAAGCGATAATTCTTATATCAGCGATAATAGTCGTGATCACTGCACTTTTTTTGGGATAACAAAAGAAGTCACAGCAAATAAATAATCTTTTAGTAAGAACAAAAACAACATAAATTATAGTACATGTGATGACTTTTAAATCTTTTATGATAAGATTACTTGTTACAATTTTTTTTTCTTTATCATGGATAACAAATTATATGTGACAACTAGTACTGCCATTGTCATTGAAGGAAAAGACTTTTTAGTAATGAAGTTATATGTAATGATCCGGTGATGACTTTTTATTATCGCAATAAATATCTAGTGATGAGTTTTGAGATATGTAATAATTTTGATTGTCACCGAATATAAGATTTCTGATAGAGATGGAACGACCTTATGCTCCATGCTCTAAACGTGGATAGCTTACGAAATTTGTACTCGGCACAAAATGAAAATAACATCAGGACCGATCAGAGATGGAGCCCGGCTTTTTCTTTAAAAAAAAAAAAAATCAATGAGCTTATTTTGTTTTTAAAATGCAAGGGGGAGAGGACCCATCCATTTACTACAAGACCAATGGTACAAGTGCAAAATCCCAAGGACTAAAATTAAAACTTAGAGGTTCTTGAAAATCTCAAGCTACGTTTCAAGTAACAGAGGCAAGAGGGATCACGTTTGGTAATTTGAGCTCAATTTAGAATTAAGACTGTATTCTTATTATTTGGCAACTGAGACTTAATTTCTAAAAAATCTTTCATCTATAAAACAAAACTTCATACCTTGTTTACCTACCATAAAGAAAATATTTTTAAAATTTCATAAAATTTATAAATTTCTTAAAATGATCATTATAAATTTCATCTCTAGAGATGTCATTTACAAATCGCTCCTAAAAATTTACTTTAAAATAGTCAAAATATTTAATTTTATTTACATACCAAAATATTTACATAAATATCATTAATTAATTAATTAATATTACATAAATAAAATAACATTTATTAAAAATAATAATATTTAATATATTTATTAATAATAAATTTTATTAGTAATTTCTAGCAAAGAATTTAGCCCTGACTCAAGATGTAGTTACTCCATGCTAATTATTTTTCCATAAGTAATTTAACCAATTTCTTGTCTCATAAAGTAGCAACTAGTAATTTATAATAATAAATCATTTTATTTATATTTTAGATAAATTAAGCTTGTGAATAATTTTCAACTAGAATTAGCTTTCCTTCAAGTGAAATTTGGTTTCCCTTATAGGACTAAACCTCCAAGCATCGGCAAAGGCCAGATTCCATCTTAAATATCTAGCAGAATTACAAAGGAAGCTTACAAGTAAGCAATCTGGCAAATTTATCTTGAGAATTCAATCTAGAAAATTGTCTTATCATGATGCTGACCATCTAACCCTTGAAAGGTGTTCAAGATTTTCACTAGATCTGATATTGCATGCATAACAGAGAGACTAATTAGATATACCAATTTCCCTAATGCATAACACTCAGATATTAAAAGGTACTATTTGTTATGGTATTTATTATTTTATTTTTTTATTATATTAGAAGGATACATGATGCAAATTTGATTGTTATTTTAGTGGACTTAAATTCCACCATAGCATATACATTTACGCTAGAAGAAGCTATTATTATTTAAAAATCAACCAAGCACACTTATATCTCATGATCTTTATGGAAGCTGAAATGATAGCCCATAATAGTACAACACAACATGTAAAATATATAGCTTAAAAGCCAATTAATAGATATTCCATTTATATAAAAAGCCTATTCATATCATGTCCATACAATGAAATAATCAAGCAGCTATATCTAAAGCTAAGTGGTATAGGCTCCGCATATTCTATCGATGTCTTCGTTCTATAGACAATCATAGGCATGGTTTTGAAAACTAGACCGGATCAACTGATCGAATCGGTCCAATCGAAAACTGGTTATTAGTCTGATCTGATTTTATTATTAAAGTTGACTTATATATGATTTGATTAAAACTAAAAAATCATTGAACTGGTTGGGTTCTAAAGAACCAGTCCAATCCCAGTTTTTAGACTTTTAATTTTGATAAATGATATTAGGTTTGGTTTTTTTAGGTTTTTAATTTTTTACTTCGGTTTGCACCTGGAAGCAATCCATCTATCCTCTTTCATTATAACTTTTTAAGTATCATTTTGCATCATGCTTATTCTGGTTGAATATTATTATTATATTTTTTAATTAGTCTTATTAGTTTCATTGATTTAAATTATAAAATTTGAATAGAAAATATTATGTTATATAATTTTTTTTGAACAGGCATATAAGTTTTTAAAATATTTTTCTATAGTTTGATATTTATTTTTTATTATTTTTATATTAAAATTAAAAATTAATTATGATATCATTTGGTTTGATCAAACCGGTTTATCCGATCAAATCGATTGACTCACGACCCAAATATTAAGCTGATTTATTGTTCGATTTGATTTTTAAAACATTGATCACAGGTGTACATGCTTTGTGGTTATTATCTTTACAATAAAAAATTAAATTTCATAATCTCACATTTTTATGATAATAACACCTCATAAATAATAATATGGCACTTATGCAATAATCCATGGCACAATTTAAATCATGCACATTTTAGTTTTTTTTACCTCTAATATAAATGATGCTAATAAAAAAATGTCAATTCTATTGGTACAGGAATGCCTGTTACATCCAAAATAATTTTAAATTAAATTAATAAAACTAAATAATTTTTTTATCCAACAAAATTTATAAAATAAATATGTAAGTCCTTTTTAAAATTTTTTAAATTTTAAAATTAACCTTCACAATTGATGATAACTCTACTTTATTTACAACCTTCTAATAATAACAATAATTAAAAAAGACAGAACTTTACCTCTGAAGGGATGGAGGAATGACTTAGGCTAGATTTCTCTGGGACAGACTGCAAACAATATAAATTAATTCAGATTATAATCATGCTATTAATAAAAATTAAGAAAGAATTACAGAAGGCAAATAGAGCTAAACAGAATCCTAGAGGGAGAAGGGTTCAGAGAGATTTTTAGGAAGAGAAAGTAGGGTTAGGGAGAGGTAAATGTAGACAGAGAAACTAAACTAGAGAGAGAGAGAGAATGTTAAAGGGACTTCAAGAGAGTAAATGGAGTAGAGCTAGGAAATAGGATAGAAAGACGGTAGGAGAGAAGGAAAAGGAAAAATAAATAAATAAATAAGAGGATAAGAAGGGGCGGCGTGATTTAGTCCCTGTTTCACCTACCGAGGCTGAATAGCGGGACAGGAAGAGAGGGAATGAGAAGAGGGGAGAAAGATGGCTGTAATATGCGACGTCCTCGTCGCATCGTATTTTCCCGTTATAATATGATGTCGCATCCCATCCATTAATACGACGTCGCAATGCACGGACGTCGCTAGAGCGGGTCGTCGCGGCGTCCCGCTCGCTCGGCTGCGAGCAGGGCCAGGTCCAGAGTCTAGAGAGAGGAGAGAGAGAGAGGTGAGAAGGGTTCGGCTGCAAGGTTTGGGCGGAGACTACGAGCAAGAGCAAGGAGAAAAGCACGGTGGCAGTCGGACCGCAAGAGGGAGATGGGGTTCAAGAAAATGGAGAGAGAGAAGAAGGGAAGGAGAGAACACGTACCTCAGCAAGAAACATGATCTGACTTGGAAAGACCACAAGTATTAATAGAGCATCCACGCCCGTGGCTTTTCCGTGTGAACTTACAAGACCAGCCGATCGAAAAAACAAAGACTGAAAAAGGATCGATGCGTTCGGATTTGATACGTAGTAGTGTTTTTTAGTTGACTTGATGAGAAATGAGCTAGCTTGCGTATCCATGTGGTATTTAATAAAGTATATTAGTTGCATTAGTATATATTGATAAGAATATTTAAATATTTTTTTGCATCTGTTAAAATAATATTATATTTGCAGTTATTTATAATGATAATATATTATCTATAAATAATAAAGAAAAGCTTTTCTATGAATTGCATAAAAAATTATATAGATAAAAATTATGATTTTTGAAACCAAACTAGTTATAAACCTTCATAGATATATAAATTCAGCTTGACAATAAGTTTATAACTTTCGTAGGTATATAAGTTCACTGGACATTGAATTTTTAAGATGTATACAACAAAATGAATTATCATCCTTTTTCCTTTTCCTTTAATTTCCTATATTCTTTATTTTTGCTATTATATACATCTATTATTTCTTTGAATACTATGACTTTGTGGATATTTTTTCTTTAGAATTAATAAGGACTATAAAAAATATATATATGAATATATATTATTATTAAGTTTATAGCCATTGTTGCTATGGCTAAATTTTAAATATATATATATTATAGGTTAAACTATAATATTAATTCTCAAACTTAGAGGGCCATATCACTTTAATCCTGAACTTCAAAAAGTTACAAAAATATCTTTTTTTTATTTCACTTTGATCCTTACCATTAGACAGGAGAGACGTCATTTGATTTTATCCCACTCAGATGGCAATATCAAATTTAAAACCTATTATCAACCTATTAACCCAATATCCAATAATTCTTAAAAAAACAACCTCCTTCCCCTTCCTCCCATGGTGGCCCTTTTCGTTCCCCCTCCCCTCCCCTCTCTGATCCTGCCACGACCTCCTCCCACCCCTTCCCCACCCGCCGTGGCCTCCACTCCATCCATTCTCTCATGCTGTAGTCTCCTTCCTCCTTCCTCCTCTGTCTCACGGTCCCCTTTATTTTGCGGATACGCTTCAAAACCCCGTAAATGCTTCTCTCTTCAATAAACTTGGGGGAACTTCATGACTTTCAATTTTTATCAAAAAAAAGGTGATCCTTCTTCGAACCAACGTGGGGTAGGCTGCATGAATCACATGGACCGTGTCTCATTCGCTTCAACTGAATACCATAAATATACCTTCAAGTCAGCCAACACTACAAGAAAGTGGACTAGTTATGGCGAACTTATTACGACGAATTATTTTCGTTGTTATATTTTTACTTATTACGGAAAAATAAAAATTAAATTCACCATAATAACTATTTGTTACGATAAAATTTTTTTTGCCATTATAAGTGTATTTATCATGGTAAAATATAGTTTTGTCGTTATAATTAAGGATTTTAATAAAAAAATTATTCTTATTATTTCAAGTTATTATGACAAAACAATATTTCATCGTTACAAATGTATTTATCATGGCGAAATAGCTACTCTTTTCTTCTTTCTCATGATTCTATTTCTCTAAGACATGGAGGAGTCATTGGAATGCCTCATTGAGAGGGTTAAGTAGGAGGTGCTCTCCCTCCATTGACATGTACTTCTTCTTACCATCGTCTGCCTATGAAATAGCATGGGTAGCCATGATATTCCATCCTTAACGCAATCAGAGCCACAAGGTATATGTGTGGCTTGGGTGGTGGGGGAAGGGGTCATTCGAGGGGCCTTTCGTGCATTGACCTTGATGTCAATGCATCGAAGGGGGTGGAGGATGTGGATGGAAGGAACTGCAATAGGACACAAAAGGGGGCCAAAGGGAGAGAGCCACTAGATTCCACGTGTATGAGAAAGAGGAGGAAGTTTTTTAAAAGAAATATTAAATATTAACTTAATGGATTAACGGGTTGATAATTGATTTTAAATTTGATTTTGTCATACATATGCCATGTGTACTATCATATAGGATAAAAATCAAACGATGTCTTTCCTATTTAACAATAGGGATCAAAGTAAAACAAAAAGAAAAGTTTAAAATTATTTTTACAGCTTTTTGAAGTTCAAAAGTAAAATGACACAACTTTCTAAGTTTAAAAATCAATACTTTAATTTAATTTATATTATATTATATAATGCTAATGTTGTATCGGTGTATAGGAAGCAACTGCGATGATAGAAGTTGTTTTGGTGGTGATAATACAAAATATAAGGTTTTAATGGAGTTTAAAAACATTGAAATAATATATTATGCTACTAAGCCTGCAATCATTATTGATGTGACTTTAAACTTTATATAATATAATATAATATATATTATGATGAAAGGTAAATTGTCATTACATTAAGACCCACACACATCGACGATTGGGTCAAGCCCAATCTCAGCATCCCATCGGCCAGCTGTCATGACCACCAAGGGATGAGGCCGAGTCGCCTTTAGCGAGGTCAATCGCCTTTAACAAGGTCAATCACCTTGGCACCTTTGGCAGGGTCGAGCTACCTCGGCAACCCGAGCCATTCTTATACCTTGGTAACCCGAGGTGCCCATACCTCGGCAACTCGAGCCATTCTTATACCTCGATAACCCGATGTGCCCATACCTCGGCAACCCGAGCCATTCTTATACCTCGGTAACTCGAGGTGCCCATACCTCGGCAACCCGAGCCATTCTTATACCTCGGAAAACCAAGTTGTCCTCCACCTCGGCCAGACCGAGGCACTCAAATACCTCTGCAGAATTCGGCGCGGGAGAGTTCGTACCCACTATAACAGAATAAGATTCCAAACGGAAAATCATACCCCGGGGTGGCCTAAGGGCCATGAAGTAACCTAGAGCCTACATGGTCGTTGAATCTCAAGGCATCAGCCAGCTCTTCCAGCCGTCGATCCTCTAACTGACAAGATACGGGTCCTACTGACATCATAACAAACTTGATTCGAATCACAACAACTTTCAGACCCCCACGATGTGCCCAGGGAATCAGGTGATCCTCTATAAATACCACAGCACTCCAACCTCTCAGGTAGGCATGAAAAATCTTATGTAAACTTTTACACATTCACTTTACTTTACTGAATCGGATACTCCATTAGAGCTCCCACGAGAGTTCGGAGGAACATTCTTTTATGAGAGTCTTCTCCTCACATCTGCTTGAATCTTCACTAACTTGGGCGTCGAAGGGTCCCCGCCAAGGACAACCCCAAGGAAATCCTTTGCGAGCGCGGACTATCTTACAGGGTCCACCCCGGACATTAAGATCGGTGTTCGGACCCGAAGCCGGAAGCGCACCCGAGTCGGAGAACGAATTTCCACAGCAACATATTATATTATTTATAAATGATTGTACTGCTGCATGGGGAATGTTGTGATGATGGAGATATTTTGATGGTGATAATATAAATATAAAATTGTAATAAAACTTTAAAATAGATTTACATTAATGATGTTTGGGACCTAATGGGATATAGTCATAGTAATTACCAAGCAGAAAACTATAACGCACCAAAGAAAACAAAACACTCTATAAAAATATAGAAGAAATTGTGGATTGAAAAGTTGGAACCTTATACTAATATACCACATTATTAATAATTTTTATTATCTTTATATATTAATAAACATGTTTTCACATTGTTGACATAAATTGATGAGGACAGTTTTCTACTTTGAAAGAGATATGCACCGCTTTGAAATGGACCTCAACTTTGGCGTCATGCCAATCGGATGGCTTGAGTTATGGTGCGTCTCCAAGCGGTATGCTATTGACTGCCTAACCGCACAGGTGGGAGATGCAGGATATTAATTAAAAATCTTTAAGATGAAAAATACATCAACCAGTGGGATTTGACCGCGCGTGGAACGCATGAGGAAGAGTACGTGAGGAGAAAGATTTTTGGAAGCTGAGAAAAAGATGGAACACGTGGAGTTCATGTGAAAGCTCAATCGACAACGGAGGTTGAGCCTCTACTTAATACTAGCTCAGATATCTGGGTTATATATACGGATTGTTAGGCATTCTTAAAATATATATAATTTTTAATTATAATTCGAAATTTGAACTAAAATTAAAATATAATGTATTAATATTATATTATTATTAAATAAATAATAACATTTATTATTAAGATAATATAAATATTGTATAAATATAATATATTGATAATATTATAATTATTAATACATTACAAGAAATGTAAGCTTTGCTTATGATTTTCGTACCTACGAATTTAAAATCTTACGCAAAAATTTCATAGTAAAAAAATTATAATATAAAAAATAATTTACTTATTTTTTATTTTAAAAATACTTTTCCTACAATAAAACTCAAAATCGTAGGGAAAGGCCTCATAAGGAAAAACCTTTACCTACGATTTTAATGAAAATCGTAGGGATTAGATCAGCAAATTTTTTGAGGCAAAATCACTCGTCAATATTTTTTTGAAAAAATCTTTCCTTATGTTTTTCACAAAAATCATAGGGAAAGGCTGGACCTTTCCCTACGATTTTTAAAAAATTGTAAGTAAAAAATTTTCTTGATCAACAAATTTTTGAAGGCAAAATCACCCGTCAATATTTTTTTGAAAAGTATTTCCCTATAATTTTTACAAAAATAGTAGGAAAAGGCCATAGACCTTTACCTATGATCTTCATGAAAATCGTAGGGAATTTTCGTGTAAATCATAGGGAAACCTTTTCCCTACGATTTCCACGTAGGGAAAAGCTGTAGACATTTCCTGGACATTCATAAAAATAGTAGGCAAATATTTTCTTTGCCTACGATATTCATAAAAATCGTAGGCAAAGGTCTGAAGGAAAAGCTCCCTAAACCTTACCCCTGCGAAAAGTCTTTATGTATCGGACTTCGGTTTACAAAGCGCGCATAGGGCATGCGCATTAGACACGCACTCGTGCAAGCGTGCATGTGGGGGCGCCATGGCCCAATGGGCTGTGGCATGTGGACATGCGGGGCGCACAGCAACCCAATGGGCCATGGCATGCGCATTCGCACGGGCGCTCAGCCAATGGCCGTGCTCGGTGCATGCTTTGTGCATCGAACTCCGGTGCACAAAGACTTTTCCTAACCCCTAATGGTCATTTTCGATTCTTCACAACTTCCCTCATTCTGCCATTTTTCTTCCATGAGCTCCCAATTTGGAGCTTACCTGATCCTTCCCTAGTGAAGGACTTAGGCCAGGGCCTCGCCAAAGCCACAACGCTCGAAAGCCCCCAATTGATCTCTCAAGATCATTTCTTTCTTCCCCCTCCTTCTTCCACTCTTCCTTCCATCACCATCGCCGAAAACCCTAACCCCAATCCACCTCTAAATACTAATCCTAACCCTAACTTCAATCCGAACCCCACCGTCATGACACCACTGCCTTAGTCGATTTCAGCCTTCGCCCCTTCGTTTCGGCCCTTGGGCGCCTCTTCCATCCCCCAGTACTCCATCCCAAATCCTACCTTCCAAGGCCTAATGGCGCAAAACCGCGGCATCCAGCCTCCTAGGGTCTCGGATCTTGTTTTGATCATTCTGCTATTAAAATCGATCTGGATGGGCCTAGTTGGGCCATATTCTATATGCAATTATTTTTTTCTTTATAGTGATGTTGTTCACAATTATCTGAGTAGTTGACAAAATGAAAATGGCTAAGCATGCTTATTATTATCGTTGTAGTAAAGCTTCCTTGCCGTTTATATGGTTAGAATGTGAAATATCCATCTAAGACTATAGTTTGAGATGATTGTCATTTCTTTAAAAATAAAAATATAATTTTTATTTTTATTTTAAAAAATTATAATAAGAAAAATATCATTGATCATCGTCATTATTTTTATTTTTTATAATTTTGATAACAAAAATATATTAGATAACTATTATTATTTTTTTTTTTATTTCTTTTATACAATAAGAAATGCTTTTAAGAGTTTTTTTTCATAAAGTTATTTTCATTTTGGAGGCAAAATCATCAGCAAATAATTTTCATAAAAAGCTTTTTCCTATAATTTTTAAAATCATTTGCAAATAATTTTTCTAAAAAGTCTTTCTTTACGATTTTCATAAAAAAATTTATTAAATAATTTTATCATAAAAAATTTTATTGAAAAAGCAAAATTATCTTTTCCTGATTTTTATAAAAATTATAGAAAAAAACTATTTTATTCTTAAAAATTTTTTCATACGAAGCCTTTCTTTACGATTTTCTAGGGAATGGATCCCCAAATTTTTTTGGGGGCAAAAAAATTTAAAAGGAAGCCTTTCCTGCAATTTCAAAAGGCTAACAAAAAAAAAAACCCTCCCACCCGTCTTCCCTCGTTCTGCCCTAACACTAGAGGAAAAAGCTTCTACCCTCCACTCCCCTTTCTTCCATCCTCTGCTCCCTTCCCGAAGACGTTGAGATCTCCATCCCCTTTCCTGTTTCCCCTTCCTCCCGCTCCCCCTCCCCATCCCTCAAAGAACGCCTCATCTTCAGTTCCTCCTCCTATCTCCAATCCTCAATCTCTCCCGAAGCCCTAATCAATTCCTCCTCCATCTCCCCCACCACATCATCCCTCGGACCATCCGATCGAATTCTCGTCATCACCAGATCACCGGTCGCTTCCATGGCGACAGCAACGCAAGACCCGTCATCGCAGCCATCGTCGTCGTCGTCATCGTCGTCGTCATGGCTGACGGACCCGACGGCGGTGGCTAACGGACCCTTCGGCTTTGTCGACATCCTGCTGACCGAATCCCCCGAGAGCAACCCGAGTCCAAAAAACTCCACCTCACGACCAGCTGTCCCCCTCTTCGTCGTAACCGTCCATCCCAGAATAGTGTCACAGCCCGGCCCAGGCGGAGGATCCATTCACATGGCCTAGCCGGGAGTGCAAGCGCCGACCCAGCTGGGCGCAAGGCCTAGGCGGCCGCGTAGCCCAACTGGGCGCGCGATCCAGACCGGTCAAATTGGCACGGTCAACATGGCATGACCATTAGATAGGCCTGTCCAACACGTCCAAAAGAGAAGCTATCATATTTTCTTAGAGGAAATTTAAGGCGGTGGTTTAAGTTGAGATCTTGGCCTTTGATTATCCCATTTAACGACCAAGATGGAGTCCATTGGGAGTCCTATTTAGAGGGAGATTCTTAGGGGTGCTAGCTGGCGATTTTATCACCAAGAGTCCATCATATTTTCGAGATAGAGTTAGCCTAGGCTGAGGACTCTTTGAGGTGGTGGATATGGGAGGATCCTAGCCTTTATCTCTTCATCCAATGGTTAAGGTGGAGTCTTAATTGGCGAAAAGTCCTAAGTGGAAAAAGAATCCTAGGCGGTGTGAAGAGAGGAACTTCATACGATTTCTACACAGTGTGGGACTCTTGGGCGGTGGAAAGGAGGCCGATTGGGGAGCTATTTAAGGGGAGGCTGACCCAAGGCCTAAGGGCATCGAATTGCATGGGAGCAAAAGTGGCGGTTGGGGAGTTCTTTGCGAAAGGGCAGACCCAAGGCCAAGGCTTCGAGTTGTAAACGATCAAGCCATCCGAGAGGAGCTCGGTGTGACCATCCAGCGACCAACGGAGGTGCACAAGGTTGGTGAGCAGCCAGATTAGCAGAGATCGAGGCGCACGAGGACGGGATGTGATCAACACGCACAGGCGGTGCGCACGGGTGCGAGGCATCCAAAGTCAGTTCGTGTCGTGTGAGGTTGGGGCGGGCACTTTGTGAGATCTTTATTGGGAACAGAGAGGAGTGTATTTATAGCCTTTGGGCAACCTCGTTATTTCCAAATTACTTATCGAAGAGTTCTTTGGTTGGCAAGGCTATGCTTCCCGTATATTGTCGTGTTTGTTGGGGACTTGTCTTTGGGGGTTTTATTTTATTATTGTGGGGTCTAGACTGGTTAGGAGAGGGATCTTCTAACGCCATCACCGGTAGACGCAAGGACCTAGTGGCCATAGGGAGTGCTTGCACGTGCCAATCGAAAGCCCGGTGACAATTGGTATCAGAGCCTGGTTGAAGTAAGTTACAAACACAGATGGCGAGAGCGATAGGAGACTGTGTGACCCGTTGAAGGGGATTGTGGGAGATCCAGGAGAAGGATCAACCATGGATTTGGTAGCTGTATGCGCGGAGTTGAGCATGCAGTTGACCGAGTTGCGGGCTTCGCATAATTAGCTGATGGAGGCACACGAGGAGCTGATTCGTGACCTTGAGCATCGAAATCTGCAACAACAGCGATCAGATTTGGCCATGGAGGAGAGATTAGAGCTAAGCTTCGGATCCATGCTTTGGAGGAGGAGTTGATCCGACAAAAGCAGGAGGCACGGAGTCCAATCAACATGGTTAGCGCTCCAGCAAAGGAAGCAAAGGTCCGGGAGCCTAAGGCTTTCGGCGGAGTCAGGAGTGCGATGGAGGTCAAAAACTTCATATGGGATATAGAAGTTTACTTCCGTGCGGCGAAGATCCCAGCACCCAATCAGGTAAATCGAGCCTCGACATATTTGGAGGGTAACACCAAGCTCTGGTGGAGGACCAGGATGACCGAGGATGACCATGCATTGTGTCTTAGAATCGATACATGGGAGATCTTCAAGAGGGAACTAAAGGGTCAGTTCCAGCCGAGCAACGCAGGGTCGCTTGCTCGAGAGAATCTGAGGAAGCTGAGGCAGACAGAGAGCATCCGAGAGTACGTGGCGCAGTTCAGCAATCTACTTCTGGAGGTATCCAACATGTCAGAGGAAGATAAGCTTTTCAACTTCCTTGCTGGCCTATAGGGGTGGGCGCAGGCCGAACTTCGTAGGAGAGAGGTGAGGGATATTCCCTCAGCCTTCATAGCAGCAGAGGCACTGGTGGACTTTCGTAGTGGTACAATTTCGGGTAGCGGTGGCCAGGGCAAGGGCAAGCGCAAGAGTGCGTCACCATCGCGGGGTCGAGCAGGCAAAAAGAATGGCATGCCACAACATGCAGCAAAAAAACCAAAAGGACAAGCGACTTTCGCTGGATGCTTCATATGAGGAGGACCGCATCTAGCACGGGAGTGTCCAAGGAAGGTGGCAGTAGCGGTCATCACTACCCAGGGAGACCGGGTGTCCGAGAGTTCGGGGAAGGAGCCAGTAGCGAGGATGACCCCGCTACAGTCCATCAACACTTTGGCCGAGACGGAGCAACGCCAGAGTTTGATGTACGTGAGGGTTTGGGTCAACGGGAGGATGGTTCAGGCCTTGGTTGATTCCGGTGCGATGCACAATTTTATGAGCCAGAGGGTAGCGCGCAGATTGGGGTTAGGCGCGTTATCCCAGCCTTGTAGGGTGAAGCCTGTCAACTCCGAGGAGATTGAGTCTTTGGGCCAGGAAGAGGCCAAATTGGAGGTGGGTTCTTGGACTAGGCGCTGCAGTATGACGGTCTTGCCGATTGACGACTACGACTTGATACTCGAAATGGACTTCTTCATCAAGAGCAAGGCCATGGTCATGCCCCATCAGAGGGGCATCTTGATCCGGAGAGGTAGGCATCCATACTTCGTTCCAGTGGAGGGATGGCGTGGACGGTGAAGAGACGGGGCAAGAGAGTGCCCCACCTCCAGACTTGAGGTTGCGCGGCAACCTCATGCCTAGGCAACGCATGGGAGAGCCTAGGCACAGAGGCCTGCAGCAGGAGATGGCAGGCGGATGGTTCAACGAGTGGGCTATCCGATCGAGGGTGCGTGTGGCAGGTGGCTGTGTTGGGACCCGGGAGAATTTTGGCCAGGAGGGCCAAGATGTGCAACGATGAGGTGTGCCAGAGGGTGCACGATGCAGCGACACCCTCATCGGCACTGCCCACTCCCTCCTCTCCACTCCACCCCGCCACCGTTTAACCGGTTCGTCGCCGTACAAGTCCATCGTCCCCAGCCCCTCCGCCCTAGGGCATCCTCAACCTCGGTGTCTCCCTCCTCGACGCCTACATCCACTCCCTCCCCATCTTCATCGAGCTGGCACTGGGGCTCCTCCGCCAGCATCTGCAACAATGCGCCCACGAACAAGAACAAACAGGCCCCCATTTGTAGTTTAATAGCTACTTTAATAGCTAACGACATTGGCAAAGTTTGTTTGTCTCAGGAGTTCGTCTATTTACTTCTGATCTATTTTGTTCAGGATTGCTATCTTGTATATAGTCTGAATGAGATGTCTGGGAGAACAGCAATGGTTTTCACGCGCACTTGTGAATCAACATGTCCGCCCTCTCTGATTCTCCGAAATCTTGGTTTAAAAGCCATCCCAATTGGCCGTCAAATGAGCCAGGTAATATATTTATATTAAACTTTGCCAATTGATATGATGAGTGATACACCAATTTAATCTATTTGTATTTGTAGCGGGAAACTCCACCCTGGTTTTTTCTCATGAATTTTGGGAGTGACTGTAAGATGAATGAGCATTAACACCCTTCTCAATTGCTGATTCTTGTAGGCCAAGAGATTGGGAGCTTTGAACAAGTTCAAGGCTGGAGAATGTAACATTCGTATATGCACAGATGTGGCTAGCAGAGGTCTTGATATCCCTTCAGTGGAGGTGGTTATCAATTATGACATTCCAAGCAACTCTAAGGTTAGTAACATTCTATTTGGTTAGGCTTGCTGAACTTGTTGGAGCTTTTGATTTGGAGAATGAACTTCTAAAGAAAACAATACGTATAAGATAAATGAGAGGTTGTTATACCTTCATAGGGGGGACTTGATGACCTGAAAATTGAATTGTTTGTGCAACTTATAGAGTGTTGACCCAATTGATGATTTTGATGATTAACAAAACTATTTGAGTATAACTTTTGAAGGCTCTGATGATTTTGATTTAGTATTTCAGATTATAAGACTATTGAATGATCAAAATCAGAGTTACATAGTGTTCTGAATCGAATCTAATGTCTAGGTAAGAATTGCAGACATTAGATCGAGTCGACTCTGAGAATCACAGAGCCGACTCCGGAACTGGCACGGACGTTAGAGTCGACTCCGAGACTGTTAGAGTCGACTCTCACAGAAGAAGCAGAAAGTTAATTTTTCTGGCCCGACCTAGAGTCGACTCCGGGTAAGTTAGAGTCGACTCCGGAAAAGTTTCTTGTCGACCCCAGAAAAGCCAGAGACGACTCCAGAAATATCGTTTGAAATGCCTCGAGCTAGAGCCGACTCCAGAAAAGTTAGAGTCGACTCCAACCCACCTGGAACGAAAATCAAGTTGCCAGATCAGCTCTAACGGTAATATTTCTATTTTACCTTATTTCTAACGGATATATTTTGATACAAGGTACACTCCAACGGATAGTTTTCTTCCAAAAATTGTGAAAGAAATCTATATAAAGGGAAGACTCTTATTCAAAAAAAAGAACGAGAGAGAACGGAAAATAGAAAGAAAAAGAAAGAAAATCTGAGATAGACAAATCCCATTTCAAAATCCGAGAGCTTGAATCTTAAGAGGAAAACCTTCTAGCTCAAATCCACTCCACTCCAAAAGGCTCAAGAGGAATCCAAAGCGTTCAAATCAAAGTCTTGGTGGATTTCCAACTTGGAGAAAGAATATTCGTTTCTTGCTTTTCAACTCTTCTCAACTGCTTCAACTGTGAAGAATCGGAGCTGAGGCTTGATTCAATCCAGCAAGGAGAAGAAGAAAAGAAGAAGAGCTCAAAAGCCAACCTATCTACAAATCAGGCTTTTCTAAACCTTGTTATTATTAATTTGTATATTTGCTCATTGAGAGCTTTGTATTTCAAAAACAATACTTATTTTGTTTGTGCCTAGTTCAATCTGGGGGATTGAACTAGAGGAGGTAGTTTTACCTCGGTTCAAGCTTGGTTAAGCTTGGGTTAGGGTTTTTGTGCTGGTGAACCCTTGAAAACCAGCTGGGTTCGTTGTGCGCCGGAAAACAACAAGTTCGAGTTGTGAGCTTGTAAAACAACTCTGCTGTAATCTAGGGTGATTATAGTGTGGACCCAAGTGAATCTTGGGAGTGGACGTAGGTGTTGGATACACCGAACCACTATAAAATCTTTTGTGTTTGCCGTGTTCTATTGTCTCTTTCTCTATCTCTATCTTATTCACTGCACTTTATAGTTACCTTGCATTTGCCTTCATTAATCTCAAGCAAACTATTTTAAAAAGGCTAATTTTTTAAGAACCCAATTCACCCCCCCCTCTTGGGTTGCCATCTGGGCCAACAATTGGTATCAGAGCAAGTGCTCATTTAGAATTTGATCTCACGATCAAGGGCTAAAGATCCTTATGGCAACACAAAGTGGTTCATGTTTTGCTGAAGGTCATTCTACGAATAGACCTCCTTTATTTAATGGAACCAACTATTCATATTGGAAAGCTAGAATGAGAATATTCATTCAAGCTTCTGACTATGAATTGTGGGGAGTAATAATGAATGGACCTAGTACACCCACACACGTAATTGATGGCACTATTGTTCCTAAGCCCGAAAGGGATTGGAATGATAATGATAGGAGAATGGCACAATTAAATGCTAAAGCCATTAACATTTTGTATTGTTCCTTAGACTCTAATGAATTCAACCGAATCTCAACATGTAATTCCGCAAAAGAAATTTGGGATAGGTTGGAAATAACACATGAAGGAACAAACCAAGTAAAAGAATCAAAGATAAATATTTTGGTTCATAAATATGAATTATTTACCATGGAACAAATGAAACCATCACATGCATGTTCACTAGATTCACTGATATTGTGAATGGTTTGAAAAGTCTTGGAAAAGTATACACTAACTCTGAGCTTGTTCGCAAAATTCTTAGGTCACTTCCAAGGACTTGGGAAGCCAAGGTGACAGCCATACAAGAAGCCAAAGATCTGAACATCCTACCATTAGAAGAGCTTCTTGGTTCGCTAATGACTCATGAGCTTCAAGTTAAACAACATGTCAATGAGGATGAGTCAAGAAAGAAGAAGACCATCGCCCTCAAGGCTGCAAAAGTTGAAGATAGCAGCAGCGGTAATGAAGAGGATGATGATGATGAGACAGCCCTCCTTGCAAGGAAATTCAAGAAGTTTATGCAAAGAAGGAGGCCCTTCCACAAGAAGAAATTTGTATCAAAAATGGAAGGAGAAAAAGAAAAGGATAAGAAAAAGGACAAGGACAAAGAGAAAGAGCCCTTAGTATGTTATGAATGTAAAAAGCCAGGGCATTTTAGATATGACTGTCCTTTACTTAAGAAGGCCTATAAGAAAAAGAAAAGGCCTACATGGCAACTTGGACTGACAGTGAAGAGTCTTCTTCCGAAGAAGAAGAACAAAAAGAAGTTGCAAATGTTTGCTTCATGGCGGACGACAACGAAGAGGTAAGCACCGAAACCCCCGATGATGAATTTACTTTGATGAAATGTTTGAAGCATTCAATGAATTGATGATTGATTTCAAGGCTTTGAAAAAGAAACACAAATCTTTGAAAACTGAAAACTTAAATTTAATTAATGAGAAAAATGAGTTAAATCTTGTAGTTAAAGATTTAAAAGATAAAAAGGAAACACTTTTTAATGAAAAGAATGATTTTGCTCATAAGATTGATTTGATTAAATCTGAAATGAAAATCTAATTAAAGAAAAAGAATCAATCTCTAATGAAAATGATTTTCTAAAGAAAGATGTTAAAAAGTATAAAGACATTGTTGAGAAATTTACTCTAAGCTCAACTAAACTAAATATGATTTTAGATAGTCAAAAAGCAGTTTTTGACAAAGCAGGTTTAGGGTATAACACATCTAGAAAACAAAATTCATTGAAAAATATTTTTGTAAAAGCTAACCAAAGTAATATTACTTGTTTTAATGTAATCAAAAAGGACATAAATCTTTTGAGTGCAAAACAATAAGTAATAATGAAAAATTAAACTCTAAAGGAAAGAAAATTTGGGTTCCGAAAGGAACAATTTTATTGCTACTAACCATGAAGGACCCAAGAAAGCTTGGGTACCTAAACATAAAGTTTAAATTATGTTGCAGGAATGTCTTGTAGCCAAAAGATCAAAGAAAAAGTGGTACCTTGATAGTGGCTGCTCAAGACATATGACGGGTGACAAAGATGAATTCATCACCCTGAAAGAAAAGAAAGGTGGAGTTGTTACGTTTGGCGATAATGGTAAAGGTCAAATTATGGGCCTTGGTAAAGTTCGTATAACTCCATCTACATTTATTGATAATGTACTTTATGTTGATGGTTTGAAGCATAATCTAATTAGTATAAGCCAATTATGTGATAAAAACTTTAATGTTTCATTTAAATCTTCAATATGCACTGTAACTAATTCTATTGATGATAGCATTGTATTTACTGGTTATAGACATGGCAATGTTTACTTGGTTGATCTAGAAAATTATCTTTGAGTGATCATTGCTTAATTGCTGACAATGCTAACATAAATGAAATTAGTTGGTTGTGGCATCGTAGATTAGGTCATGCAAGCACACACCTTATTTCAAAATTAATTAAAATGGATTTAGTTAAAGGCTTACCTAAACTAGTTTTTGAAAACAACAAAATATGTGATGCATGTCAATTTGGAAAACAAACTAGAAGTTCTTTCAAATCTAAAAATGTTGTTTCAACTTCTAGGGCATTAGAGCTACTTCACATGGACCTTTTTGGACCAACTAGAACCACAAGTCTAGGAGGAAAGAAATATGGTCTAGTGATTGTAGATGATTATTCTAGATATACTTGGGTAATGTTTTTAGCTCACAAAGATGAGACTTTCTCGATATTTCTGAAATTCTTCAAGAAAGTCACAAATGAGAAAAACACTACCATAGTATCTCTAAGAAGTGATCATGGAACTGAATTTGAAAATCACTTATTTGAAAGTTTTGCAATGAAAATGGTATTAATCATAATTTTTCAGCCCCTAGGACTCCACAGCAAAATGGTGTAGTTGAAAGGAAAAATAGGACTCTAGAAGACATGGCCCGTACCATGCTATGCGAAAGTAACCTACCAAAGTACTTTTGGGCGGAAGCTATTAACACAGCATGCTACATCTTAAATCGAGCCCTAATAAGACCAATCTTAAAGAAAACACCTTATGAATTATGGAATGAAAGAAAACCCAATATAAAATACTTTCATGCATTTGGATGTAAATGTTTTATTCATAATAATGGTAAAAACAATTTAGGAAAATTTGATGCTAAATCTGATGAAGGAATCTTTTTAGGATATTCAACAACTAGTAAAGCTTATAGAGTATTTAACAAGAAAACCTTAGTAGTTGAAGAATCATTCATATAGTTTTCGATGAGTCTTTAGCATCTAGTTCTGAAAAGCTTGATGATGAGGAAGATACAAACATAATTGAAAAAGATCTTGAAAAACTTAATATTGAAGTATCTTCAGATCATGAGCAAGAAGCTAAAGATGATGATTCACATAAGGACGATGATGTCAATATTGATCATAATGATATAGATCTTCCAAGAGACTGGAGATATGCTCATAGTCATCCCAAGGAATTGATTATAGGTGATCCATCTCAAGGAATAAGAACTAGATCATATATGAGAAATATTAGTAATCATCTTGCATTTGTATCACAAATTGAACCAAAAACTATAGAAGAAGCTGAAAAAGATAATAATTGGATGTTAGCAATGCAAGAAGAATTAAATCAATTTACGAGAAATAATGTATGGACTTTAGTTGAAAGACCTAAAAATCATTCAGTTATAGGATCAAAATGGATTTTTAGAAATAAACTAGATGAAAATGGCATAGTAATTAGAAACAAAGCTAGATTAGTTGCAAAAGGATATAATCAAGAGGAAGGTATTGATTTTGATGAAACCTTTGCACCAGTAGCTAGATTAGAAGCCATTAGACTTTTACTTGCATTTGCATGTCATATGAATTTTAACTTATTTCAAATGGATGTTAAAAGCGCATTTTTAAATGGATTTTATAAATGAAGAAGTTATGTAGAACAACCACCAGGTTTTGAAGATCATGAATTTTCAAATCACGTTTTTAAATTGCACAAAGCATTATATGGTTTGAAACAAGCACCTAGAGCTTGGTATGATAGGCTAAGTAAATTTTTAATTGAAAATGATTTCACAAGAGGAAATGTTGATAAAACATTTTTTTGAAAAGAAAAAGTAAAGATTTACTTGTAGTACAAATACGTTGATGACATTATTTTTGGTGCTACTGACAATTCTCTATGTCAAGAATTTGCTAAGTTGATGCAGGGAGAATTCGAGATGAGCATGATGGGAGAACTCAACTTCTTCCTTGGACTCCAAATCAAACAAAGCAAAGAGGGAATCTTCATCAACCAAACAAAATACACAAGAGAGATCCTAAAGAAATTTGGTATGGAATCAATTAAACCCCTCGGAACACCAATGAGTCCTTCATGCAAGCTGGACAAAGATGAAGAAGGTAAGAAGGTTGATCAAAAATATTATCGAGGTATAATCGGATCCCTACTTTATTTAACTGCAAGTAGACCAGACATATGTTTGCTGTTTGCTTATGTGCTAGATTTCAATCAGAACCTAAAGAATCACATTTAATTGCTGTTAAAAGAATACTAAGATATGTAAGTGGAACAAAAAATGTAGGTTTATGGTATTCTAGAGACTCCACATTAAATCTGATTGCATATTCTGATTCTGATTATGCTGGATGTAAGTTAGATAGAAAAAGCACAAGTGGTGCATGCCAATTTTTAGGAAGTAACTTAATCTCATGGTTTAGCAAAAAGCAAAATTCAGTTGCATTATCAACTACTGAAGCTGAATATGTAGCGGCTGGAAGTTGCTGTGCGCAAATCCTATGGATTAAGCGACAACTTGAAGACTATGGTATCACACTTGATAAGACACCTATAAGATGTGATAATACAAGTGCAATAAATCTAACTAAAAATCCAATTCAACATTCAAGAACAAAGCACATAGAAATAAGATATCACTTTATAAGAGAACATGTAACCAATAATGAAATTTGTCTTGATTATGTTAACACTGAAGAACAATTAGCTGATATATTAACAAAACCTTTAAGTGAAGAGAGATTTTGTTATCTTAGAGGAGAATTAGGGTTTGTGATCCTTTGGAATAGTT
>UESW01002329.1:188671-242730 GCA_900491605.1 Calamus simplicifolius
CTGAAAAAATCCGTGATTCAAAATAGAGTGAAAGAAAGAGTGTGAAATCAAAGGAAGCTCCATCTGTGCTCAAGCTCTATTATCCAAGGAAGCTTCAGAAGAAATCCAAGTGCATCTCAAGTGATTTCCACCACTCAAAGAAAAGGGGAAAAGCCCAAATCAACTCCAACACTCATTCTGTGGAGAATCCGTGCTGAGGCCGATTCTACACCTCAAGGAGTTGAAGAAAAGAAGAAAAGCTCAAAGCCAACCAACTGCAAATCAGGCTTATCTAAACTCTATTCTTACTTTTGTTAATCTGCTCATTAAGGAGCATTGTAACTAAACAAACTTATTTCTATTCTTTGTGACTAGTTCAATCTGGGGGATTGAACTAGAGGAGGTAGTCTTACCTCAGTTCAAGCTTGATTAAGCTTGGGTTAAAGGGTTTTTGTGCTGGTGAGCCCTTGAAAACCAGCTGGGTTCGTTGTGCGCCCGGGAAAACAACAAGTTCGAGTTGTAAGCTTGTAAAACAACTCTGCTATAATCTAGGGTGATTATAGTGTGGACCCAAGTGAATCTTGGGAGTGGACGTAGGTGTTGGATACACCGAACCACTATAAAATCCTTTGTGTTTGTCGTGATCTATTGCCTCTATCTCTATCTCTACTTATTCACTACAATTTATCTTTACTTTGCATTTGCCTTCTTTCATCTCAAGCTAAATAATTTAAAAAGGCTAATTTTTTAAAGAACCCAATTCACACCCCCCCTCTTGGGTTGTCATCTGGGCCAACAATTGGTATCAGAGCAAGTGCTCATTTAGAATTTGATCTCACGATCAAGGGCTAAAGATCCTTATGGCAACTCAAAGTGGTTCATGTTTTGCTGAAGGTCATTCTACGAATAGACCTCCTTTATTTAATGGAACAACTATTCATATTGGAAAGCTAGAATGAGAATATTCACTCAAGCTTCTGACTATGAATTGTGGGGAGTAATAATAAATGGACCTAGTACACCTACACACGTAATAGATGGCACTATTGTTCCTAAGCCCGAAAGGGATTGGAATGATAATGATAGGAGAATGGCACAACTAATGCTAAAGCCATTAACATTTTGTATTGTTCCTTAGACTCTAATGAATTGAACCAAATCTCAACATGTAATTCCACAAAAGAAATTTGGGATAGGTTGAAAATAACACATGAAGGAACAAACCAAGTAAAGATCAAAGATAAATATTTTGGTTCATAAATATGAATTATTTACCATGGAATAAAATGAAACCATCACATGCATGTTCACTAGATTCACTGATATTGTGAATGGTTTGAAAAGTCTTGGAAAAGTATATACTAACTCTGAGCTTGTTCGCAAAATTCAATTGCGTCGCAATATTGCGACGCATTTGGCTGCGTCGCAATATTTAATAATAATATTTTAAATATAATAGCGACGCAATATTAGTCGCTAATGCATCGCTAAGAAATTTTTTTTAAAATATTGCGACGCCAGGTCACTGCGTTGCAATATTTATTAATAATATTTTAGATATATTAGCAACTCAATTTGAGTCGCTAATGCATCGCTAATTAATTTTTTTTAATATTGTGACGCCAGCTCATTGTGTTGCAATATTTAATAATAATATTTTAAAAATATTAGCGATGCAATTGCAGTCGCTAATGCATCGCTAAATAAATATTTTTTTAAAAAAATAAAAATTTAAAAATTAAAACGGTTAATACAATTTTGTTTCATTTAAATATTGATCGAAACATTCTTAACTCATATTGATCCAAACAATAATCATTCAATTTACAAAAATAAATAATATATTAAAATTTTGAAGTTTTCATGTACAACATAAAAAAGAAAAAAAATACTTCAAGAATCTGAGCGATCACATGGAGGCTGTGGAGGCTGGAGACTCTGCGACAAGCGGCTAACCATATCTCGCAAATGATGCATCTCATCTCGCATGTCTGCAATCTCCTGATCCCGGCCTCGCATACGATCCTCGAAATCCTGCTCGACTCCTGCCGAACCTCCTCTGCAATAGATCTCCAAAGGTTGTCTAAACGCTCGGGAGGAATATCACCAGAAACTCGCGAGCTGGAGGCCTGATGGGGAAAATATGTAGAAGCTCTAGTGCCCAGACCATAGACCCTGCGGTCTCGCGGCTGGGCACCAACAGCCTCCAAAAACACACGCCGACTCTCCTCTGCTGAGAGTTCAACGGGCGTCTCCCCATCAGTAGAGTCAACCTGCGATGCCTGGGAGCGAAGCTCCTCGACTCGTGTCTTTAAATTATGAAATCAACAATAAATGAGTTAATAAATTTCTTGAAATAAAATTTTAGAAATTAAACAGATACTACATAAATCTAATATCTTACCGCAACCTACCGTGATCGCGTGTCGACCCAGGAACCGTCCCTCCTGGTGTGTGTCGCCCTGAATAGACAAAACTCACTAGGATCTCCGCCCTCATGCTCAGACTATAACAAAAAAATATTGATATTAATACAAATATTTGTAAATAACTAAAATAGTAATTAAAATATTTATGTTTTTCTTACCATACGCCGTCTGTGCTCCTGAATCGAAATGGAGCCCGAAGTATGGCGGGAGAGACCCGTGCCAGGACCGCCCTTCTCAGATTGGCGGTTCATGCTGGCTGATGCGGACCTCCTGCGCCAGCCATCGGACTGCCAGGCCTGCTGCCACTCGTGCCAAATACCCTCTGGCACGTGCGCAGGACGCTGACCCGATGACCTCCAACGATGAAGCATGTCGGAGTATCGGCGTCCCGTCAGAGCCTCCCATGCTGCCCTAATGGCATCATGGCTGGCAGGATCCCACGTAAACTTTTTCTGCATTAAAATAAACAGTTAGTTTCTGAATTTATTAAGATTAAGAAATTTTATATCAGTGATAAATTGTATTTAATAAGTTTACCTGAAACTCAGAAAAATAAAACTCCCTCGTGGCTGGAGATACGTGGCGCCAATCGTAGCCACTGGGATCTGCACGCCTCTGAAATACGGCGCTGATGTGGCTGGATACATGATGCTGCTCAAAAAATCTATTAAAAAAATGCATGTTTTAAGTAATTGACTTAAAACATAAACATATATTTTTAATTAGTATATACTTACACCCCTGAGCATCAAGTCACAGTGCGGCCGATGGTGGAAGAACTCTCGGAGGTATGTGCCGATCGGCTGGATGGTAATACTGTGCAGAGATCGAAGGCTGTGCGACTGCTGGAGATCCGAACTCTCCATCTCCGACGCTCATGTGATCTGATGCAGCAGGGCTACATCCCTGCTCACTCCGTCTGTCGTCGGTAGATCTACCTCTGCCCGTCATACTGAAAATACTAAAGATTCATACAATTAAATTACGATTAATGATTGACTATGTAAAAATTTAACACTTATAAAAAAAAGTTAAATTTTAAAAAACCTCTATGTTTAATCGGTGTCATTTGTTTCGTGAAATGTTGGTTCAACATCCGATGCCGTATCGGACTGCGATTCAGTTTCATTATCATCGGAAGGAAACCGAACATTTGCATCCGCAATTTCTTGGACATCACCATTGGATCTCTAAGTGATGTTTCAGGAGCCCTTGTGTCGTCCTCAATTGCATGCATTTCCATCTCATCCTCTTGAAATGCAGGGCACTCGGCTGATTGACTTGATGAACTCTCCTCTAATACGATTGTTGAACGTGGGACGATTTTAGAAACGGCCCACCAATCTCGCTTGTCGTTGCGCAAACTTGGATATCCGCAGTAAAAGACTTGCTGAGCTTGGGATGCAAGGATGAATGGGTCATATTTCTGCAATCTTCGTCGATGGTTCACTTCAACCAAATTATAGTCGTTATGAACCCTTTTGCCCACAGGAACTATCGGATCGAACCAATCACAACGAAACAATACGGTTCGTTTCATAGGCCAACCGGGATATTCAACTTCAACCACCTCTACTAACTTTCCATAATAATCCTGCATATTTGCTCCAACACTTTCTCCTTTAACACACACGCCCCAGTTCTGCGTGCCTCTTGAAGCTGCTAATCGTTCAATCTGAAATTTGTACCCATTTACAAAATAGCCAGTAGAGGTTGTTACGGTCTTCAATGGCCATTGCGATAGACATTTAATGAAAATATTGTCGGTTGTGGACCATGGACCGTTTACCTATAAATTAATAAGCTATTCACATCCAATTCAAAAAATAAAAGCCATTATTGAAATTGATTGAGTGATACTACTCACAAATTCATAAAACCAGTAAGCAAACTCCGTTTCTAATTTCTGCCCAATTGCAACTTGACTGATGTCGGGATTCATCTGTCGTTGTCTATCACAAAACATCCTTATGGGATGAAAAGGATGAAAACTGATGTTAGCAATTAAATATTATGGTATATTATAATTAAAATTAAATTTCCAATTAAGCATTGAAGTATACACTTACTCAATATATGGATCGACTTCTCTACAGTTCATTAGGATGTAATAATGTGCTGCATTATACTCCATATCGCTAAGATTTCTTGACTTCTGCCCACCAAATGAACAGCCGATACCTTTAAAAATTGATATTCTACCGTCATTAGGTTCTCCTTCGTCCACACATACATCATCGTTACGACCAAGATTTCGGCTCCTCGTGTGGACGTGACCCTCGAAGTAATGCGAGGCAAAAGCTGAAACTTCTTCGACCAAGTGTGCATTGCATATAGAACCTTCAACCCTTGCCTTATTACGCATATTATTTTTTAACTTCTTAAGATACCTATATGTAAAGTTGAAACAAAAAAATTAACCAATTTTCTTGCAATGAAATAATATTTGAAATGTCAACATATCTTAATGATGTATATATTTACCTCTCGAAAGGATACATCCAGCGATACTGCACGGGACCAGCTATGCTCGCTTCGTATGGCAAGTAAATGCTCCATTGAGTCAAAAAAACTGGGAGGAAATATTCACTCAAGCTTGCATAAAATAATTGGAAATTTCTCCTCAAGCCTTGCCATGGATGCAGAAGTAATGACTGCGGCAGATAACTCCTTGAAGAACAAGCTGAGCTCCATAATTGCCTTCCAGACATGTTGCGGAAGCAACTCACGAAAAGCTATAGGTAATAACCGTTGCATGAAAATATGGCAGTCGTGACTCTTCATGCCAAACAACTTGAGCTTATGCATGTCCACACACCTACCGATATTTGAGGCATAACCATCTGGAAATTTTAACCCTCTAAGCCAGTTACATAAAACTTCTCGTGAATTTCTGTCAAGAGTGTAACAGGCTTTAGGATAGGTCCCGTCGGTACTCCTTCTCAAATCACCTCTTCTGCAGTACTGATTAAGTTCTTCTCTTGACTTTGCAGTATCTTTTGTTTTTTCCGGGATGTTTAGCACAGTGTTAAATATGTTATCAAAGAAATTTTTCTCGAATGCATAACATCCAAGTTGTGCCGGATGAGATTTGTGCTCCAATAAGGCAAATCCCAAAATATACTTCGCTTCTTCCAGTTATGTTCTTTACATATACGGCCATTTATTCTATCTGCATCCGGTTCCCATGCATACATCAACCCCAAATGCTCTATAGTATCAAATATATCCGTGCCGGACCTAACCGGTTCGGTGAATTTTGTGACTGCTTTGTTCTTTCGGAAGGCGATCAAGTTATGTCTGTAAGGATGATTTGGGGGCAAGAACTTCCTAAGGTTATCAAACCATGACTGCTTACCACTCTTCTGCAATGTAAATGCATCCGAATCATACATGCAATGAGGGCATGCCAGACGTCCAGCAGTGCTCCAACCAGACAACATTGCATATGGGAAATCACTTATTGTCCACATCAAAGCACCTCTCATGATGAAATTCTGTTTCATAGAAATGTCGTAGGCTACGACTCCTGTTTCCCACAACATTTCAATTTGGCCACCAACGGTTGCAGAAAGACATCAATCTTTTCCTTTGGATTTGATGGTCCTAGAACCAAAATGGTTAAAAACATTGCAGTATCTTTCATGCACTTCCATGAAGGAAGGTTATATACAGTCAGTATCACAGGCCAACATGAATACTGTTGCCCCGCTTGACCAAATGGTTGGAAGCCATCAGTACAAAGACCTAATCTGACATTCCTTATATCTTCAACGAAATCAGGATGATTTTCATTGAAATGCTTCCAAGCCTTTGAATCTGATGGATGCCGCATTTCATCCTCTTTAGATTCATCTTCGGCATGCCATCTCATATCAGCAGCTGTTGCCTCAGATCTATATAATCTCTGCAGGCGTTGGGTAAGAGGAAAGTAATGCATCCTCTTGTAAGGCACACTTTTCCTCCTACTTGTACTGGCTCCTCCTTCGCTGTTTTTGTACCTCGATTGCCCATAAATCTTACACCATCTCAGCTCTGAGTATTCACCCCAAAATATCATACAATTGTTCAAGCAACAATTGATCTTATTTACTGGGAGCCCAAGCCCACACAACAACTTCTTTGTTGCGTAAAAACTGTCTGCTGCAACATTGTCATTTGGCAAAATTTCTTTGATTAACCCAGCTACAGAATTGAACGCCTTTTCTGATAATCGATGTTCTGCCTTAATATTCAACATTCGAGCAGCTGTAGACAACTGGGAATGACCCTCACAACCATGATACAATTCTTGATTTACAGCATGCAACATATCGTAAAATTGTTTGCATCTGGATTTGGTTCTTTCATAAATGTATTCTGATTGAATTCATTACCCGATGCATTCATCACCATTTGTTCATATGTGTTTAAATTCACAAATGGTTCATCTACGGGAATTGACTCTTGTTGGCCTATAACAGCTGCTGGAATATCCTCTGGTTCACCATGACAGTACCAAACATAGTAATCAGGAATAAACCCCAGTTTCAACATCTCTATAGGCTTTATTTTGACACCTGTGAAAGTTGCATGGGCACCTAATCCTAGGGCCATCCATCCAGTCAGGTTGGCTACATGCAAATGCGATAAATTCTTCCAATCCATTCAAAAATCTGGATTAAGCAAGCCATCTTTTATCCTTGCATACATCCACGAGTGAGCCCCGCTCATTTTTGACCGACTTATACAAAGTCTGGTAAACCATTAAAGGAAACCATAAAATAAAACTATATTAGTATTACTAAATATATAACTAAATTATTTCTTTTACACAACTAAGGTTAATAACAACCATTTAAATCATTTATAACTAAACCAATTTTCTTTTAGGCAACTAAGGTCCCTACCATGCAAGGGCGAGCCACGGCTACGATCCTTGGCATGCTAGCAAGGATCGAGGCACAGGTTCATGGCTAATGGTAGGGCTTGAGTTCGGGTCGGGCCGCAAGGCGGTTCGTTCAATCATGAGACTTCACATGCTTTCAAGTGTCCTAAATTAATTAAACCTTCACTCCATGTCTAAAAGGTAAGGCCCTATCCCATTCAAGAATATTTTGCGATATGGTAGTCTACTATTGATTATCATCGATCGGTTACGTTGAAATTTCAGTAGCATTTCCACATATGTTCTCCTAAATGTGTGGCATATATGCCATACTAGGAGAACGTATGAGCAAATACAAACCGCAATCTCAACCAAAGATGATTAATAGCAGACTATCATATCGCAAAAAATATTCTCAAACTGTCCACCAGGACAATTTGAGAATTTGCAATATTAAATCATACAAATTCTCAAACGGGTCTAAAGGTTATAGTGCTGTGATTAATAATATGAAAATCCGAAGACAATCGAACTTATGCTTGTTATTCATAAATTCTTATCAATTCTACAAATAGAGGCATAGTGTTCTATATATATAGTCAATGGCTTCTTAAGATTATTATGTCGAATATAATTGTTTGTGAAGACTAAAATATAAATCATTGAAAGTACTAATGTGTTCTTGAGAATTAAATAAAACTACAACATGACTTTCATTCAAGCATTACATAATTTAATGCATCATTCAATTTGAAGCAGAATGTAAATAATCAAGACATAAAAATTGTAAATAACTACAAATGCACAAAAATTATTGCATAAATAAATTTTTTTTTTTTTTGCCTGGCCACCGTTGCCAGGCCACGGTCGTGGAAGATAAAAGGGGAGGGGGGGTTTTCCCCACCCCCGTAACAGACTTTTTTTTTTTGTTCCTGACCACCTGTGCCGTGGCCGGCTTCTCCGGTCGCGGCCATGGCCGTGGCCGAGAAGACAAAATGGGGGGGGGGGTTTACCCACCCCCCTGTTACCAAATTTTTATTTTTTTTTGACTATGGCCTGGCCACCGTGGCCCCCTGTTACCAATTTTTTTTTTTTTGACTGTGGCCTGGCCACCATGGCAGCGGCCGTGGCCGGAGAAGACAAAATGGGGGGGGGGTTCCCCACCCCCCCTGTTACCATTTTTTTTTTTTTGACTGTGGCCTGGCCACCGTGGCTAGGCCACTGCCGGCCACGGCAGTGGCCGTGGCCGGGGAAGACAAATGGGGGGGGGGGTTTCCCCACCCCCCCCTGTTACCATTTTTTTTTTTTTGACTGTGGCCTGGCCACCGTGGCCAGGCCACTGCCGGCCATGGCAGCGGCCGTGGCCGGCTTCTCTGGCCACAGTCGTGGCTGGAGAAGACAAAATGGGGTGGGGGTTTCCCCACCCCCCCCTCTATTACAAAATTATTTTTTTTTTACTGTGGCCTGGCCACCATGGCCAAGCCACTGCCGGCCATGGTCGGAGAAGACGGCCACGGTCTTGGCCGTGGCCGGAGGAAAATTTTTATAAAAAAAAAATTGGAGAGGGTGGGGGGGCTTACCTCAGTCGAGAGGAGATGCCGGACTTGGAGGAGACCGCCGAGGAGCCGGAGCACCGGAGGGGGGGAGCCGGAGCAGCGAACGGTGGTGGGAGCCAGAGAGGTTTTGGGGAGGGCGGCGGCTAGGTCAAGACGGGGAAGAAGAAGAGAAGGCCGGCCGACTTTATATATAAGTGATTAGCGACACAAATATTGCGCGCTAATCGGTCGCAATTTTTTTTTTAAAATTTATTATGTATTAGTGACGCAACAATGCGTCGCTAATCCATTGTTAATTTGGCCTTATTATATTTTTATGAAAAAGGTAGCGATGCAATTAATTGCGTCGCTAACTTGGCGCCAATGTCCGGTGAAAAAATTATTTTTATTTTCTATAAATTGCGTCGCTAAGGCGTCACAATATATTTTTTAATATTTTTAAATGATTAAAATAATAATTTATGACAATAATTGCGACGCATACAGTGCGTCGCAAAAATTTATTATTACTGATAAAAAATATATTTACTAAAAACTATTGTGACGCATTAGTTGCATCGCAATATTTGTTTATTATTTTCTTCAATAATGCGTCGCTACGGCGTCGCAATAATTTTTTAATATTTATAAATGATAATATTTATAATTTATGATAATAATTGCGACGCACAAATTACGTCGCAATATTTTTTTTAAACTTTTTCGTTACATATATTTATAGAAAAAACATTGTGATGCAACTAATGCGTCGCAATATTATATTTCTTTTATAATTAATACTGATAAAAATTATATTTACTAAAATAATTGCGACGCATACATTGTGTTGCAATATTTGTTTATTTTTTCTTCAAAAATGCGTCGCTACGGCATTATTTTGCGTCGCAATATTTTTTTTCATATTAATATTTATAAAATTAATTTCATTTAAAATAATTACGACGCAATTAGTGTGTCGCTAAATTAAAATTAATTTTTACAATTTTTGGTCTATTGCGTCGCTAATGCGTTGCTATTTAAAATTATTATGTTTTTCAAATATATTGTGACGCACTGAGTTGCGTCGCAATATTTTTATTTTATAATTATATTTTATAAAAATCATTTTTTTATTAATATTTATGATGCAATTTTTGCATCACTATATTAAATATATTTTTTCTCATTTTATGTTTATTGCGTCGCTAATGCGTCGCTATTTAACATAATTAATTTTTTTAAAAACATTGCGACGCACTTAGCTGTGTCGCAATATTTTATTCCTTTAATAATATTTTAAAAAAATATATTTTATAAATATTGTGATGCATTTTTGCGTCGCTAAATTTAAAAGTTATTTTTTTTTTAATTTTATGATTTATTGAGTCGCTAATGCGCCGTTATTTGCGTTGCAATATTTTTTTGACGCGGAGGCGTCTCAATGTAGTCGCAATTTTAGCAATGCATCTTTGCGTCACTAAAATTGCGTCGCTATTTTATTATTTTCTTGTAGTGAGCCTTACAAATACAAATCTGGGTAGACCTCTACCCAATCATGTTTCACAGCTGTGAAAATCAAATCAAAGCAAGTAATAGAATGTTTAATATAATAAGCTCCTAGATATGAGCAGATTTAAACAATAGAAATACTAATCAACTTGAAGAGCTAATCCCGAAGTTGCTTCTTTATTTAATAAATGCAGCAGCACAATAGAAGCCTTTAAGATAGCTTTGAATGCTCTTCAATGAGGGTAGATGGAGCTTTAAGACCACTTAAAGAATCAGCAATAAATGAACTCCAATGGTTTGAAAAAATAATCAAAGCAATACTCCAACAATCCTAAAACAAATCTCTCTTTCAAATGATTTTTCTCTCAATATTTTTCTGATATTTTTCTAAATTTTTTTTTTTCAAAATCACTGTCACTTTTCACACTGAAACACTATTTATCTCTACTATTTATAACAAGAACATTAAGATATAGCCATTGTGAAATAGAGGAGGGAGTGAGTGAGAGAGAGAGAACCGGCCAAGAGAAGGCCATGAAAAGAAATTCCAAATGGTAACAATAGGTGAAGTAGAATTTCAATCCATAAAAATTAGAAGCCAGCTAATGAACAGGGAATGGAGCCAGCCGAGAGGAGCAAGGTGTTGGCATTCCAAAATATAAAAGCGGCATTACAACATCTAGCACAAAGAAGCCAGCCGATAGATTTCAAAATGTTGGCATTCCAAAATTATCTAATCGGCAAGCCAAGGAAAAAAGTTGGCATTCCAACTTTGATTCCAAGAGCCACCAGCCGAATGACAAAAGATGAAATCGGCATGCCAAGAGAAAAGTGAGCATTCCAATTTTTGAATCACAAGAAACCCAGCGTGAGCTCATGAAAATTAGCATCCCAATTTCAAACATTAGCATGCCAAGAAAATGAGTACAAAGAGCCGGCAGAGGGCCAAATAAAATTAGTATGCCAATCCTCTTAACCAACATACCAAAATTGAAGCATAGGGAACTGGCAGAGGGTCTTTTAGAATTAGCATGCCAACCAAGAAAATGGTATACCAACTTTTTAGAGTAATAGGGGCAAATCGAGAGAAACATAGAATTAGCATGCCAAGTTTTAGAGCCAGCATACCAACTTCTGAGACAAGGCATTCCCAAAATCCAAACACAAGGTACTAGCCGTTAGATAATAAATACATGCAAGCTAAGTAAGCCAATAACCAAAGGCAATTGAAGGCAACCCAAATGCAAACCGAAGGCAACATGAATGCAAACCGAAGGCAAATCGAAGGCAACAGAATCTGGTATTCCAAATCAAAGATTGGTAACCCAAGATTCAAGCATTAAGCATCCAATCCAAAGGCAATAGAATCTGGTATTCCAAATCAAAGATTGGTAAACAAGATTCAAGCATTAAGCATCCAATCCGAAGGCAATAGAATATGGTATTCCAAATCAAAGATTGATAACTCAAGATTCAAGCATTAAGCATCCAATCTGAAGGCAATAGAAATACAGATAGTTTAAGAACATAATCCGGTGATGATTCAAAATAGATTTATAAATAGGAACTTGTAGGATAATTGAATCCAATTCAAGACAATGCAAATATAATTAAACTTGAAAGTCATTTGTCAAATGAACCGTATTACCTTATATTATGAATTACAGTATACCTGGGATAAATGAAGTGTATTATTCCATGATGAATAACCTAAAATTGATTGAACTTCACAAATACAATATTAGCACAATACTTAATTGTTTTGCATTTCATCAAAATCAATATGGGGTCAACAATCTCTCCCTTTTTGATGATGACAAAAATATTAAGTATTCAATAAGAAATAAGTAATTCAATCAAAGCATTCCTTGCAACTCTGAAGCATAAACAGTGCATGCCGAAAAGTATGTGTAACGTGCCAAAACTTGATTTTAAAAAATATATCTTGCAAAACTTCCTTTGGTTTTGATACAACGAAGTTTTCAAAATATTCATTTGATTTTTCTAGAAAGAAAAAAAAATATGGATGAAAGCTTTAAAATTGTGAAGTGTGTGCTTTCCATTTCTCTCATTTTATTTTTCAAAACAAGTTTTCGAAACATAACGTTGAAAGTCAGAATGTGTATTTTCTTTTCTTCCCTATGATTTAAAGTGCATTTCATTTCCAAAAAAAAAATTTATAAAGGCTTTTAAAATCAGAGTGTATGCTTTTCATTTCTTTTCCTTTTTGTCATTAATCATAAAGAAGGTGAAAGAGTTTGCATCTATTACTTTATATCTTTTCTTCAATGGAATGAATGAAGTATAGCAAGTAATAATAAGCATAAAATTTTCAACATTAAGCAGATATTGTGAAGTACAAATGAAATTAAATAAATCTTGCAAACCATACAAATCAGTCTTTAATAACTTACAAGCCAATACACACATCGGTCCGCAATAGTAAGCAGCAGTTATACAATCCATACAAACATAATAAATAAGAAACATAGTTTTAAAACAACATAAGTCCAGAATAACAGAAGTAACGTAGGCAGGAGCAGCATAAGCGGAAATCCAGAAGCAACATCAGTCTATGACATCAACGCAAGAAGACGAAGAAGATCCATGAGCACGTGTGGAAGGATGAGATGACCTCAAATAAGGGGCAGGACGTCGAGTGGGGTCTTCAACATTAGGAGACAACTGAGATATAAAAGATTAAATTTCTTGTTGCATATTGTGGCACTCAGTAATGAGCCTAGAATGACTATCAAGAGCACGCTGGGCCTTGACAGTTTGCAATCTAAAAGAAGGCATCTCATTACTTTCTATGCCAGCATTATCCAACAAAGAGTTCGCATCCTTTCTCAGCTTGCCTAACTCGGCAAAGAAATTAAAAATGTCCATCATAGTACCATAATTGAAAGCTTTTCCTTTAATGATGGTCACACTGCGTTGTAAATCATATAGGCTTAATTTGATTTCACTTAGGGTAGAGAACATTGATATGTGAGGAATCATGATAGTATCAGAAGAACAAGAAGATGAACTGTTGACAGATCCATCAAGAGAAATAACATCAGAAATCCTGAACTAAAGTCTCCATATCATCAGGGTCTATTTTGGTAACCATAGGATGACTTAGTTGGAAAGGATCTGAGGGATGGTGGAACATTGGGTGGATTCGGATCAGCAGTAGGATTGTTAACAAAAGAAGATTAATATTAATAGAAGGAATGGGGTCCATAGGCATAAAACCTTGTTCAGCAAACATGTAAGAGTAATTTGTAGGAGGATCAGTAAACATAGAAGTAAAATTCTGAGGTACATTAGAATCAAAGGATAATTTTGATTTTCAGCAGAAACATAAGGGTAACTCTGATGTTCAGTGAAAAATTCCTGAGGCACAGTAGATTGCTCCTCCTGGATAGGTGCATGAATTACTTGCATTTTTTCTTTGCTCCTAGTCCAAAGGCCATCTACCTTAGAAAAACCCATACGAATTAAGACACGCTCATTGTAAACATCATTATCGCTAAGGTAGTAGACATTCTCATCCCTAACATCAACATCAAAATGATTAAATACATGGGTAAGAAGTAGACCATATGGTAGGGCAGCTCTAGATCTACTAACAGCCTCTCTCATCATATAAATCATTTTTCTAGGCAGGTGTAGATGAGTTTGGGTTACAACATGAAACATGAAAGTTAAGTCTCGGTCATTCACATAGTCAAAGCTACCACTCCTAGAAGTAAGACAGCGAGAAATAATACTATGAAGTAATCTCATTTTTGCATTCAGATCTTTAGCAAAAACACGATCAATATTAGAAGCATCATCAATATCCAGAATAGTTTCTAATTTATACTTCTGTTTTCAAGAGTATCATCACCAAGATCAGTACTTGAAATGTTCTAAATTTGACTCAAGAAATTTTCATCAAATTCAATTCTAACATCTTTAACAGTATAAGTTACTCTATCATTTCCAAAACTAATATTATGATAAATGATTTTAACAAGATCGGATAAATGAGTAGGTTTGTCTTAAGTAAGTATTCCCAACCTTGATATGCTAAATTTTCTCTAATTGAAAAATTTTAGAAGCTAGAAACTCAAAATCAATAATTTTTTTAAATGCTACATATCTTCTAATCATAATTGAAAGCTGAAAGGATTAGAAGAAGAGCACTCACTAATGCCTCAGGATGATGATCCACGCACAGATTTACTTTGGGAGCCATTGATTCAAAGAAAGCAAGGGGATTTGAAAGAGGATGAAGAGTGAAAGCTTGAAGGGAATGGGAAGAAGACGTCTGGCTTTGGAAGAGAGGGGAATGGGGCATGGTTTGGCTTGGGAAAATAAAATGGCAAGTCACGGTCCTTAAGGCAGCCGGTTCCTATCTCCATTTTGGAATGCCAATAATGCAAAGTTGGTATTCCAAAATAAAAAACTAGAAGACCGGTTGACAAAAAGTGGAATACCAAAACATGAAAACCGTAGACCAATTAAAATACTAGGAAAAGATTCCATTCATTCATTTCATCATCTGAAATAATTTGAAATTGATCCAATAAAAATATTAAAAATAAGGAGTATGAAGATCAAATAGTTGTGATTCATATGACATAAAATTCATGCAATCATAATGAGTATAGGTGTGTATATAAATTAAATAGTCATGATAACTCATTTAAATAGAAGGGTCAAGCATACCAAGCTCTCTTCTAATTTTACAAAATTTTGATTCATCAAGGAGTTTTGTGAAAATATCAGCAAGCTGCAAATTAGTACAATGCTCAAGCATAATATTACCATTATTAACATGATCTCTAATAAAATGATGCCTAATCTCTATATGTTTTGTCCTAGAGTGCTGAATAAGATTTTTGGTTAAATTGATAGCACTAGTATTATCACATTTTATTAGAATATATTTAAGTTTGATGCCATAATCTTCTAATTGTTGTTTAATCCATAAAATTTGAGCGCAACAACTTTCAGCCGCAATGTACTCAGCCTCAGTTGTGGATAGTGCCACTGAAGTTTGTTTCTTGCTAAACCATGAGATTAAATTAATATCTAGAAATTGACAAGTTTCATAGTAGATTTTTTGTCTAATTTATAACCTGCAAAATCTGAATCATGTACCCTATTAAGTTATGCTAGATTGTTTATCATACCATAATCTAAGTTTACTGAATCACTCAAATATTTAAATATTCTCTTAACAGCTAATAAATGGGATTCCTTAGGGTTAGCTTGATATCTAGCACACTTGCATACACTGAATAATATATATGGCCTACTAGTATTCAAATACAATAAAGATCCTATCATTCCTCTATATAATTTTAAATCAACACTTTTATCAGTACTACAAGAGTCTAGTCTACAAGAAGAGCTCATAGGTGTACCGATATACTTAGAAGTTTCCATGCCAAATTTCTTTAACATTTCTTTGATATATTTGCTTTGGAAAATGAAGATTCCATCATCACTCTGCTTGATTTATAGTCCAAAAAAATAATTTAATTCTTCCATCATGCTCATCTCGAACTCTCCCTACATAAGCTTTGCAAAGTCTTGACATAATATTCCGTTAGTAGAACTGAAAATGATGTCATCAATATAAATTTGGACAATAAGCATATCATAATTTTCTCTTTTAATAAAAAGTGTTGTATCAATATTTTCTCTAATGAATTTATTGCCAATCAAGAATTTGCTTAATCATTCATACCATACTCGAGGAGCTTGCTTCAAACCATACAATGCTTTATTCAATTTGAAAACATGGTTTGGAAACAAGTGATTCTCAAATCCTGATGGTTGCTTGATAAACACTTGTTTGACAATATATCCATTTAGGAAAGCACTTTTAACATCCATTTGATATAATTTGAAATTCATAAATCATGCAAAAGCAAGTAACAATCTAATGGCTTCTAGTCTAGCAATAGGAGCATAAGTTTCATCAAAATCAATTCCTTCTTCCTGACAATAACCTTTAGCTACTAGTCTTGCTTTGTTTCTAACTATATTACCATGCTCATCCAACTTGTTTCTAAATACCCATTTAGTCCCAAAATTGGATAATTATGTGGTCTATTAACTAGCGTCCATACATTATTTCTTTCAAATTGACTTAATTCTTCATGCATAACATTTATCCATTCTATATCATCTTTAGCATCTTCAAAACATTTAGGTTCAATATGAGATACAAATGCTAAGTTATTATAAGTATCTTTAAATGAAGATCTGGTTTTAATACCATGCGAGATATCACCAATAATAAATTCCTTAGGGTGATTGTGTATATACCTCCAATCCTTTTCTAGGTCATGATTATCTTGTGGTTCTTCATCATTTACCTCTTCTTGATTGGTTTGAATATTTGTATCTTCTTTTTTCCTCAAAGTAATTTTCTTCACTTAATTTTTAATTTTCTACATCATTAATAGCCTTTCTCTCCCTCATTGGAAGATCATTAGTTTCATCAAAAGCGACATGAATTGATTCTTCTATTACTAAAGTATTTTTGTTGAAAACTCTGTAAGCTCTACTAGAAGAAGAGTAACCAAGAAAAATACCTTCATTAGATTTTGGATCAAACTTGTCAAGATTTAATTTTTTATTATTCAATATAAAACATCAACATCCGAAAACACAAAAATATGAAATGTTGGGTTTTTGATTTTGTAAAGCTCATAAGGGGTATTTTTCAAAATAGATCTAATCAAGGCTCGGTTTAAAATGTAACATGAGGTGTTAATTGCTTCTGCCCAAAAGTACTTTGGAAGATTGCTCTCACACAACATGGTATGGGTCATTTCTTCCAAGGTTCGATTTTTTATTTCTACAACCCCATTTTATTGAGGTATCTTAGGTGCAGAAAAATTATGATTAATGCCATGCTCATTGCAAAAACTTTCAAAAAATAATTTTTAAATTCTTTTCCGTGATCACTCTAATCGATAAAACTGAAACTCCCTTTTCATTTGTAATTTTTTTAAATAAGTTTTGAAATGCAGAAAATGCTTCATCTTTTCTAGCTAAAAATAAAACCCAAGTAAATCGAGAGAAATCATCGATAATTATAAAATTGTAACGCTTACCTCCTAGACTTGTAATTCTAGTTGATCCGAATAAATCCATATGCAATAATTCCAATGGTCTATTAGTTGAAATCATATTTTTAGATTTAAACGAAACTCTAGCTTGTTTTCCTAGTTGACATGCATAACAAATCTTATCTTTTTCAAAATTTAATTTTGGTAAACCTTTGACTAAATCCTTTTTAAGTAGTTTTGAAAGAAGATCCATGCTAATATGTGCAAGTCTACGGTGTCATAACCAACTCGATTCAGCAATTTTAGCATTCATAGCAACTAAACAATCAAAGTCATGGTCATTAAATCATTCAAATCAACAATATAAATATTTCCATGCCTATGACCAATAAATTTCATGCAATTATCAGCAGGATTTGAAACAATGCAAACATATGATTCAAAAATTACTTTAAAACCTTTGTCACATAATTGACTAATACTTAACAAGTTATGTTTTAAACCATTAACTAACAAGACATTTTCAATATATGTATGAGGTGTGACACCAATTTTACCAATGCCAATGATTTTACCTTGGCCATTATCTCAAATGTGACTATACCTCCATCTTTAGCTTCTAAAGTGATGAACTATGATTCATCACCAGTCATATGCCTTGAACACCCGCTATCAAGATACCATTTTCATTTAGATCCATGGGTTACAAGACACACCTGCAAACATAATGTCACGTCTTGCTTTTAAGTACCCAAGCTTTCTTGGGTCCTTTGGGGTTAGATAAAATGGTTCCTTTTGGAACCCAAACCTTTATAATGCTATCACATGCATAGGACTTATTTTCCCTTAAACCACATTTAAAGCAAGTAATATTAGAAAATTGACCAGCATGTATGAAAATATTTTCAAATATTTTGTTTCTAAGAGGATTATGTCATAATCCTGCTCTGTCAAAAATAGCTTTTTGGCTATCTAAAATCATATTTAATTTTAAAAACTTAAAGTAATTTATCTACTATAGGTTTAAGTCTGTCAACTTTATTTTTTAAATCCTTATTTTTTTTTCTTCAAAAATTTATTTTCTTCAATATATTTATTATTTTCTAGAACTAGGTTTTGCATTTGATTTTTTAAATCTTTATTTTTGGAACTAAGGTTAGAAAAATCATCAACTAACTCATAGAATGCACCATGCAGTTCTTCAAATAAAAATCATCAAGAAAACTTGGACTTACCTCCTCGTTGTCCGCCATGAAGCAAAGATTAGCCACTTCATTCTTTTCTTCTTTCTCGAGCTTGAATCTTTAGAATCACTCCATGTAGCCATCATTGCCTTTTTCTTATATTTCTTAGGACCTTCTTTAGTTGTGGATATTCTGATTTAAAGTATCTCGGCTTCTTGCATTCATAAAAGATATTTCTTTTTTTTCTTTGTTTTCATCTCGTCTTGTAAATGGTTTCATTTTTTCTCCGAACTTTCTTCTTTTCATGAATCTCTAAATTTTCTAGTAATGAGGGCCATGTCCTCATCATCACTGTCATCCTCAGATTCATCTGACACTTCATTTTGTTCAGAAATTTTAAGAGCCATAGTCCTTCTCTTTGACTCGTTCTCATCAGTGTGTTGTTTGATTTGAAGCTTATGAGTCATTAAGGATCCCAACAATTCTTCCAGGGGTAAAACATTAAGGTCCTTTGCCTCTTGAATAGCAGTGACTTTGGCCTCCCAAGACCTAGGCAAAGATCGCAATACCTTTCTCACAAGATCGCATTAGTATATGATTTACTAGGGCTTTTAAGCTCATTTATGATGTCAGTAAATCTAGTAAACATTTCAAAAATTGATTCACTAGCATCTATCTTAAATAATTCATATTTATGGATAAGCATATTTATCTTAGATTCTTTCACTTGATTAGTACCCTCATGGGTAACTTCTAATCTATCCCAAATCTCTTTAGCAGATAAACAAGTAGATATGCAATTAAATTTATTAGCATCCAATGAGCAATATAAAACATTCACGGTCTTAGCATTGAGCAGAGCCAACTTTTTATCATGTTCATCCCATTCTGTTTCCGGTTTAGGAATCACCATGTTATCTAGTCTAGTTGTGGGTGTGTGAGGACCATTTATTATGATAATCCATAGGTCATAGTCAAGTGCTTGAATGAAAATTTTTATTCTAGCTTTCCAATATCCATAATTTGTGCCATTAAATAACGGTGGCCTATTAGTGGATTGTCCCTCACTCAACAAGATTTCCATAATCTTTAGCTCTAAGCTTTTTAGGGCTTAACAACAAGAGCAGCTGCTCTGATACCACTTGTTGCCCAGATCTAGCAACCCAAGAGGGGGAATGAATTGGGTTTCTTAAAAATTTAATCGGTTATCAAGTATGTACACTTATATTCTTTTACGAATGAGTATCGTGTAGTGAAGTGAATCTAGTACACAATCAATCACAGAAATATATCACAATCAAATACACAATATTTATAGTAGTTCGGTGCCAACCTTGCACTACATTCACTCCCTAAGAACACCTTGGGTATTCCACTAATCACCACTAGCCAACCTAGCTAGCAACACTTATTTGGGTACAAGCAAGCCTTACAAATAAATCACCACTAGCCAACCTAGCTAGCAACACTTGTTTTCGGGCACAAGCAAGCCTTACAAATACAAATCCGGGTAGACCTCTATCAATCACGTTTTACAACTATGAAACAAATCAAAGCATAAGTAATAGAATGTTTAATACAATAAGCTCCTAGATATGAGCAGATTTAAATAATAGAAATACTTATGAACTTGAAGAGCTAATCCCGAAGTTGCTTCTTTCTTTAATAAACGCAGAGCACAATAGATGCCTTCGAGGTAGCTTTGAATGCTCTTCAATAAGGGTAGATGGAGCTTTAAAACCACTTGAAGAATCAGCAATAAATAAACTCTGGTGGGTTGAAAAAATAATCAAANCAAATCTCTCTTTCAAATGATTTTTCTCTCAATATTTTTCTGATATTTTTCTAAATTTTTTTTTTTCAAAATCACTGTCACTTTTCACACTGAAACACTATTTATCTCTACTATTTATAACAAGAACATTAAGATATAGCCATTGTGAAATAGAGGAGGGAGTGAGTGAGAGAGAGAGAACCGGCCAAGAGAAGGCCATGAAAAGAAATTCCAAATGGTAACAATAGGTGAAGTAGAATTTCAATCCATAAAAATTAGAAGCCAGCTAATGAACAGGGAATGGAGCCAGCCGAGAGGAGCAAGGTGTTGGCATTCCAAAATATAAAAGCGGCATTACAACATCTAGCACAAAGAAGCCAGCCGATAGATTTCAAAATGTTGGCATTCCAAAATTCTCAAATCGGCAAGCCAAGGAAAAAAGTTGGCATTCCAACTTTGATTCCAAGAGCCACCAGCCGAATGACAAAAGATGAAATCGGCATGCCAAGAGAAAAGTGAGCATTCCAATTTTTGAATCATAAGAAACCCAGCGTGAGCTCATGAAAATTAGCATCCCAATTTCAAACATTAGCATGCCAAGAAAATGAGTACAAGAGCCGGCAGAGGGCCAAATAAAATTAGTATGCCAATCCTCTTAACCAACATACCAAAATTGAAGCATAGGGAACTGGCAGAGGGTCTTTTAGAATTAGCATGCCAACCAAGAAAATGGTAACCAACTTTTTAGAGTAATAGGGGCAAATCGAGAGAAACATAGAATTAGCATGCCAAGTTTTAGAGCCAGCATACCAACTTCTGAGACAAGGCATTCCCAAAATCCAAACACAAGGTACTAGCCGTTAGATAATAAATACATGCAAGCTAAGTAAGCCAATAACCAAAGGCAACTGAAGGCAACCCAAATGCAAACCAAAGGCAACATGAATGCAAACCGAAGGCAAATCGAAGGCAACAGAATCTGGTATTCCAAATCAAAGATTGGTAACCCAAGATTCAAGCATTAAGCATCCAATCCAAAGGCAATAGAATCTGGTATTCCAAATCAAAGATTGGTAAACCAAGATTCAAGCATTAAGCATCCAATCCGAAGGCAATAGAATATGGTATTCCAAATCAAAGATTGATAACTCAAGATTCAAGCATTAAGCATCCAATCTGAAGGCAATAGAAATACAGATAGTTTAAGACATAATCCGTGATGATTCAAAATAGATTTATAAATAGGAACTTGTAGGATAATTGAATCCAATTCAAGACAATGCAAATATAATTAAACTTAAAAGTCATTTGTCAAATGAACCGTATTACCTTATATTATGAATTACAGTATACCTGGGATAAATGAAGTGTATTATTCCATGATGAATAACCTAAAATTGATTGAACTTCACAAATACAATATTAGCACAATACTTAATTATTTTGCATTTCATCAAAATCAATATGGGGTCAACAATCTCTCCCTTTTTGATGATGACAAAAATATTAAGTATTCAATAAGAAATAAGTAATTCAATCAAAGCATTCCTTGCAACTTGAAGCATAAACAGTGCATGCCGAAAAGTATGTGTAACGTGCCAAAACTTGATTTTAAAAAATATATCTTGCAAAACTCTCCCTTTGGTTTTGATACAACGAAGTTTTCAAAATATTCATTTGATTTTTCTAGAAAGAAAAAAATAGAATGGATGAAAGCTTTAAAATTGTGAAGTGTGTGCTTTCCATTTCTCTCATTTTATTTTTCAAAACAAGTTTTCGAAACATAACGTTGAAAGTCAGAATGTGTATTTTCTTTTCTTCCCTATGATTATAAAGTGCATTTCATTTCCAAAAATTTTTTATAAAGGCTTTTAAAATCAGAGTGTATGCTTTTCATTTCTTTCCTTTTTGTCATTAATCATAAAGAAGGTGAAAGAGTTTGCATCTATTACTTTATATCTTTTCTTCAATGGAATGAATGAAGTATAGCAAGTAATAATAAGCATAAAATTTTCAACATTAAGCAGATATTGTGAAGTACAAATGAAATTAAATAAATCTTGCAAACCATACAAATCAGTCTTTAATAACTTACAAGCCAATACACACATCGGTCCGCAATAGTAAGCAGCAGTTATACAATCCATACAAACATAATAAATAAGAAACATAGTTTTAAAACAACATAAGTCCAGAATAACAGAAGTAACGTAGGCAGGAGCAGCATAAGCGAAAATCCAGAAGCAACATCAGTCTATGACATCAACGCAAGAAGACGAAGAAGATCCATGAGCATGTCTGGAAGGATGAGATGACCTCAAATAAGGGGCAGGACGTCGAGTGGGGTCTTCAACATTAGGAGACAACTGAGATATAAAAGATTAAATTTCTTGTTGCATATTGTGGCACTCAGTAATGAGCCTAGAATGACTATCAAGAGCACGCTGGGCCTTGACAGTTTGCAATCTAAAAGAAGGCATCTCATTACTTTCTATGCCAGCATTATCCAACAAAGAGTTCGCATCCTTTCTCAGCTTGCCTAACTCGGCAAAGAAATTAGAAATGTCCATCATAGTACCATAATTGAAAGCTTTTCCTTTAATGATGGTCACACTGCGTTGTAAATCATATAGGCTTAATTTGATTTCACTTAGGGTAGAGAACATTGAAGATATGTGAGGAATCATGATAGTATCAGAAGAACAAGAAGATGAACTGTTGACAGATCCATCAAGAGAAATAACATCAGAAATCCTACGAACTAAAGTCTCCATATCATCAGGGTCTATTTTGGTAACCATAGGATGACTTAGTTGGAAAGGATCTGAGCGGATGGTGGAACATTGGGTGGATTCGGATCAGCAGTAGGATTGTTAACAAAGAAGATTAATATTAATAGAAGGAATGGGGTCCATAGGCATAAAACCTTGTTCAGCAAACATGTAAGAGTAATTTGTAGGAGGATCAGTAAACATAGAAGTAAAATTCTGAGGTACATTAGAATCAGAAGGATAATTTTGATTTTCAGCAGAAACATAAGGGTAACTCTGATGTTCAGTGAAAAATTCCTGAGGCACAGTAGATTGCTCCTCCTGGATAGGTGCATGAATTACTTGCATTTTTTCTTTGCTCCTAGTCCAAAGGCCATCTACCTTAGAAAAACCCATACGAATTAAGACACGCTCATTGTAAACATCATTATCGCTAAGGTAGTAGACATTCTCATCCCTAACATCAACATCAAAATGATTAAATACATGGGTAAGAAGTAGACCATATGGTAGGGCAGCTCTAGATCTACTAACAGCCTCTCTCATCACATAAATCATTTTTAGGCAGGTGTAGATGAGTTTGGGTTACAACATGAAACATGAAAGTTAAGTCTCGGTCATTCACATAGTCAAAGCTACCACTCCTAGAAGTAAGACAGCGAGAAATAATACTATGAAGTAATCTCATTTTGCATTCAGATCTTTAGCAAAAACACGATCAATATTAGAAGCATCATCAATATCCAGAATAGTTTCTAATTTATACTTCTGTTTTCAAGAGTATCATCACCAAGATCAGTACTTGAAATGTTCTAAATTTGACTCAAGAAATTTTCATCAAATTCAATTCTAACATCTTTAACAGTATAAGTTACTCTATCATTTCCAAAACTAATATTATGATAAATGATTTTAACAAGATCGGGATAAATGAGTAGGTTTGTCTTAAGTAAGTGTTCCCAACCTTGATATGCTAAATTTTCTCTAATTGAAAAATTTTAGAAGCTAGAAACTCAAAATCAATAATTTTTTTAAATGCTACAGATCTTCTAATCATAATTGAAAGCTGAAAGGATTAGAAGAAGAGCACTCACTAATGCCTCAGGATGATGATCCACGCACAGATTTACTTTGGGAGCCATTGATTCAAAGAAAGCAAGGGGATTTGAAAGAGGATGAAGAGTGAAAGCTTGAAGGGAATGGGAAGAAGACGTCTGGCTTTGGAAGAGAGGGGAATGGGGCACGGTTTGGCTTGGGAAAATAAAATGGCAAGTCACGGTCCTTAAGGCAGCCGGTTCCTATCTCCATTTTGGAATGCCAATAATGCAAAGTTGGTATTCCAAAATAAAAAACTAGAAGACCGGTTGACAAAAAGTGGAATACCAAAACATGAAAACCGATAGACCAATTAAAATACTAGGAAAAGATTCCATTCATTCATTACATCATCCGAAATAATTTGAAATTGATCCAATAAAAATATTAAAAATAAGGAGTATGAAGATCAAATAGTTGTGATTCATATGACATAAAATTCATGCAATCATAATGAGTATAGGTGTGTATATAAATTAAATAGTCATGATAACTCATTTAAATAGAAGGGTCAAGCATACCAAGCTCTCTTCTAATTTTACAAAATTTTGATTCATCAAGGAGTTTTGTGAAAATATCAGCGAGCTGCAAATTAGTACAATGCTCAAGCATAATATTACCATTATTAACATGATCTCTAATAAAATGATGCCTAATCTCTATATGTTTTGTCCTAGAGTGCTGAATAAGATTTTTGGTTAAATTGATAGCACTAGTATTATCACATTTTATTAGAATATATTTAAGTTTGATGCCATAATCTTCTAATTGTTGTTTAATCCATAAAATTTGAGCGCAACAACTTCAGCCGCAATGTACTCAGCCTCAGTTGTGGATAGTGCCACTGAAGTTTGTTTCTTGCTAAACCATGAGATTAAATTAATATCTAGAAATTGACAAGTTTCACTAGTAGATTTTTTGTCTAATTTATAACCTGCAAAATCTGAATCAGTACCCTATTAAGTTATGCTAGATTGTTTATCATACCATAATCCTAAGTTTACTGAACCTCAAATATTTAAATATTCTCTTAACAGCTAATAAATGGGATTCCTTAGGGTTAGCTTGATATCTAGCACACTTGCATACACTGAATAATATATATGGCCTACTAGTATTCAAATACAATAAAGATCCTATCATTCCTCTATATAATTTTAAATCAACACTTTTATCAGTACTACAAGAGTCTAGTCTACAAGAAGAGCTCATAGGTGTACCGATATACTTAGAAGTTTCCATGCCAAATTTCTTTAACATTTCTTTGATATATTTGCTTTGGAAATGAAGATTCCATCATCACTCTGCTTGATTTATAGTCCAAAAAATAATTTAATTCTTCCATCATGCTCATCTCGAACTCTCCCTGCATAAGCTTTGCAAAGTCTTGACATAATATTCCGTTAGTAGAACTGAAAATGATGTCATCAATATAAATTTGGACAATAAGCATATCATAATTTTCTCTTTTAATAAAAAGTGTTGTATCAATATTTTCTCTAATGAATTTATTGCTAATCAAGAATTTGCTTAATCATTCATACCATACTCGAGGAGCTTGCTTCAAACCATACAATGCTTTGTTCAATTTGAAAACATGGTTTGGAAACAAGTGATTCTCAAATCCTGATGGTTGCTTGATAAACACTTGTTTGGCAATATATCCATTTAGGAAAGCACTTTTAACATCCATTTGATATAATTTGAAATTCATAAATCATGCAAAAGCAAGTAACAATCTAATGGCTTCTAGTCTAGCAATAGGAGCATAAGTTTCATCAAAATCAATTCCTTCTTCCTGACAATAACCTTTAGCTACTAGTCTTGCTTTGTTTCTAACTATATTACCATGCTCATCCAACTTGTTTCTAAATACCCATTTAGTCCCAAAATTGGATAATTATGTGGTCTATTAACTAGCGTCCATACATTATTTCTTTCAAATTGACTTAATTCTTCATGCATAACATTTATCCATTCTATATCATCTTTAGCATCTTCAAAACATTTAGGTTCAATATGAGATACAAATGCTAAGTTATTATAAGTATCTTTAAATGAAGATCTAGTTTTAATACCATGCGAGATATCACCAATAATAAATTCCTTAGGGTGATTGTATATACCTCCAATCCTTTTCTAGGTCATGATTACTTGTGGTTCTTCATCATTTACCTCTTCTTGATTGGTTTGAATATTTGTATCTTCTTTTTTCCTCAAAGTAATTTTCTTCACTTAATTTTTAATTTTTTCTACATCATTAATAGCCTTTCTCTCCCTCATTGGAAGATCATTAGTTTCATCAAAAGCGACATGAATTGATTCTTCTATTACTAAAGTATTTTTGTTGAAAACTCTGTAAGCTCTACTAGAAGAAGAGTAACCAAGAAAAATACCTTCATTAGATTTTGGATCAAACTTGTCAAGATTTAATTTTTTATTATTCAATATAAAACATCAACATCCGAAAACACAAAAATATGAAATGTTGGGTTTTGATTTTGTAAAGCTCATAAGGGGTATTTTTCAAAATAGATCTAATCAAGGCTCGGTTTAAAATGTAACATGAGGTGTTAATTGCTTCTGCCCAAAAGTACTTTGGAAGATTGCTCTCACACAACATGGTATGGGTCATTTCTTCCAAGGTTCGATTTTTTATTTCTACAACCCCATTTTATTGAGGTATCTTAGGTGCAGAAAAATTATGATTAATGCCATGCTCATTGCAAAAACTTTCAAAAAATAATTTTTAAATTCTTTTCCGTGATCACTCTAATCGATAAAACTGAAACTCCCTTTTCATTTGTAATTTTTTTAAATAAGTTTTGAAATGCAGAAAATGCTTCATCTTTTCTAGCTAAAAATAAAACCCAAGTAAATCGAGAGAAATCATCGATAATTATAAAATTGTAACGCTTACCTCCTAGACTTGTAATTCTAGTTGATCCGAATAAATCCATATGCAATAATTCCAATGGTCTATTAGTTGAAATCATATTTTTAGATTTAAACGAAACTCTAGCTTGTTTTCCTAGTTGACATGCATCAAATCTTATCTTTTTCAAAATTTAATTTTGGTAAACCTTTGACTAAATCCTTTTTAAGTAGTTTTGAAAGAAGATCCATGCTAATATGTGCAAGTCTACGGTGTCATAACCAACTCGATTCAGCAATTTTAGCATTCATAGCAACTAAACAATCAAAGTCATGGTCATTAAATCATTCAAATCAACAGTATAAATATTTCCATGCCTATGACCAATAAATTTCATGCAATTATCAGCAGGATTTGAAACAATGCAAACATATGATTCAAAAATTACTTTAAAACCTTTGTCACATAATTGACTAATACTTAACAAGTTATGTTTTAAACCATTAACTAACAAGACATTTTCAATATATGTATGAGGTGTGACACCAATTTTACCAATGCCAATGATTTTACCTTGGCCATTATCTCCAAAGGTGACTATACCTCCATCTTTAGCTTCTAAAGTGATGAACTATGATTCATCACCAGTCATATGCCTTGAACACCCGCTATCAAGATACCATTTTCATTTAGATCCATGGGTTACAAGACACACCTGCAAACATAATGTCACGTCTTGCTTTTAAGTACCCAAGCTTTCTTGGGTCCTTTGGGGTTAGATAAAATGGTTCCTTTTGGAACCCAAACCTTTATAATACTATCACATGCATAGGACTTATTTTCCCTTAAACCACATTTAAAGCAAGTAATATTAGAAAATTGACCAGCATGTATGAAAATATTTTCAAAGATTTTTGTTTTCTAAGAGGATTATATCATAATCCTGCTCTGTCAAAAATAGCTTTTTGGCTATCTAAAATCATATTTAATTTTAAAAACTTAAAGTAAATTTATCTACTATAGGTTTAAGTCTGTCAACTTCATTTTTTAAATCCTTATTTTTTTTTCTTCAAAAATTTATTTTCTTCAATATATTTATTATTTTCTAGAACTAGGTTTTGCATTTGATTTTTTAAATCTTTATTTTTGGAACTAAGGTTAGAAAAATCATCAACTAACTCATAGAATGCACCATGCAGTTCTTCAAATAAAAATCATCAAGAAAACTTGGACTTACCTCCTCGTTGTCCGCCATGAAGCAAAGATTAGCCACTTCATTCTTTTCTTCTTTCTCGAGCTTGAATTTTAGAATCACTCCATGTAGCCATCATTGCCTTTTTCTTATATTTCTTAGGACCTTTCTTTAGTTGTGGATATTCTGATTTAAAGTATCTCGGCTTCTTGCATTCATAACAAGATAATTTCTTTTTTTTCTTTGTTTTCATCTCGTCTTGTAAATGGTTTCATTTTTCTCGAACTTTCTTCTTTTCATGAATCTCTAAATTTTCTAGTAATGAGGGCCATGTCCTCATCATCACTGTCATCCTCAGATTCATCTGACTCTTCATTTTGTTCAGAAATTTTAAGAGCCATAGTCCTTCTCTTTGACTCGTTCTCATCAGTGTGTTGTTTGATTTGAAGCTTATGAGTCATTAAGGATCCCAACAATTCTTCCAGGGGTAAAACATTAAGGTCCTTTGCCTCTTGAATAGCAGTGACTTTGGCCTCCCAAGACCTAGGCAAAGATCGCAATACCTTTCTCACAAGATCGCATTAGTATATGATTTACTAGGGCTTTTAAGCTCATTTATGATGTCAGTAAATCTAGTAAACATTTCAAAAATTGATTCACTAGCATCTATCTTAAATAATTCATATTTATGGATAAGCATATTTATCTTAGATTCTTTCACTTGATTAGTACCCTCATGGGTAACTTCTAATCTATCCCAAATCTCTTTAGCAGATAAACAAGTAGATATGCAATTAAATTTATTAGCATCCAATGAGCAATATAAAACATTCACGGTCTTAGCATTGAGCAGAGCCAACTTTTTATCATGTTCATCCCATTTTCCGGTTTAGGAATCACCATGTTATCTAGTCTAGTTGTGGGTGTGTGAGGACCATTTATTATGATAATCCATAGGTCATAGTCAAGTGCTTGAATAAAAATTTTTATTCTAGCTTTCCAATATCCATAATTTGTGCCATTAAATAACGGTGGCCTATTAGTGGATTGTCCCTCACTCAACAAGATTTCCATAATCTTTAGCTCTAAGCTTTTTAGGGCTTAACAACAAGAGCAGCTGCTCTGATACCACTTGTTGCCCAGATCTAGCAACCCAAGAGGGGAATGAATTGGGTTTCTTAAAAATTTAATCGGTTATCAAGTATGTACTTATATTCTTTTACGAATGAGTATCGTGTAGTGAAGTGAATCTAGTACACAATCAATCACAGAAATATATCACAATCAAATACACAATATTTATAGTAGTTCGGTGCCAACCTTGCACTACATTCACTCCCTAAGAACACCTTGGGTATTCCACTAATCACCACTAGCCAACCTAGCTAGCAACACTTATTTTGGGTACAAGCAAGCCTTACAAATAAATCACCACTAGCCAACCTAGCTAGCAACACTTGTTTTCGGGCACAAGCAAGCCTTACAAATACAAATCCGGGTAGACCTCTATCAATCACGTTTTACAACTGTGAAACAAATCAAAGCATAAGTAATAGAATGTTTAATACAATAAGCTCCTAGATATGAGCAGATTTAAATAATAGAAATACTTATGAACTTGAAGAGCTAATCCCGAAGTTGCTTCTTTCTTTAATAAACGCAGAGCACAATAGATGCCTTCGAGGTAGCTTTGAATGCTCTTCAATAAGGGTAGATGGAGCTTTAAAACCACTTGAAGAATCAGCAATAAATAAACTCTGGTGGGTTGAAAAAATAATCAAAGCAATACTCCAACAATCCTCAAACAAATCTCTCTTTCAAATGATTTTTCTCTCAATATTTTTTTGATATTTTTTTTATTTTCTTTTTCAAAATCACTATCACTTTTCACACTGAAGCACTGTTTATCTCCACTATTTATAACAAGAACATCAAGATATAGCCGTTGTTAAATAGAGGAGGGAGTGAGAGAGAGAGAGAGAACCAGCTAAGAGAAGGCTATGAAAAGAAATTCCAAACGGTAATAACAGGTGAAGTAGAATTCCAATCCACAAAAATTAGAAGCTAGCTAATGAACAGGGAATGGAGCCAGCCAAGAGGAGCGAGGTGTTGGCATTCCAAAAATATAAAAGCGGCATTCCAACATCTAGCACAAAGAAGCCAGCCGATAGATTTCAAAATGTTGGCATTCCAAAATCCTCAAATCGGTAAGCCAAGGAAAAAAGTTGGCATTCCAACTTTGATTCAAAGAGCCACTAGCCGAATGACAAAAGATGAAATCGGCATGCCAAGAGGAAAGTTAGCATTCCAATTTTTGAATCACAAGAAACTCAGTCGTGAGCTCATGAAAATTAGCATCCCAATTTCAAACATTAGCATGCCAAAAAAATGAGTACAAAGAGCCAGTAGAGGGCCAAATAAAATTAGCATGCCAATCCTCTTAACCAACATGCCAAAATTGAAGCATAGGGACCGGCAGAGGGTCTTTTAGAATTAGCATGCCAACCAAGAAAATGGTATACCAACTTTTTAGAGTAATATAGGCAAACCGAGAGAAACATAGAATTAGCATGCCAAGTTTTAGTGCCAGCATACCAACTTCTAAGACAAGGCATTCCCAAAATCCAAACACAAGGAACTAGCCGTTAGATGATAAATACATGCAAGCTAAGTAAGCCAACAACCGAAGGCAACCCGAATGCAAACCGAAGGCAAATGGAAGGCAACAGAATATGTATTCCAAATCAAAGATTGTAACCCAAGATTCAAGCATTAAGCATCCAATCTGAAGGCAATAAAATCTGGTATTCCAAATCAAAGATTGTTAACCCAAGATTCAAGCATTAAGCATCCAATCCGAAGGCAATAGAATCTGACATTTCAAATCAAAGATTGGTAACCCAAGATTCAAGCATTAAGCATCCAATCTGAAGGTAATAGAAATACAGATAGTTTAAGAACATAATCCGGTGATGATTCAAAATAGAATTATAAATAGAAACTTGTAGGATAATTGAATCCAATTCAAGACAATGCAAATATAATTAAACTTGAAAGTCATTTTGTCAAATGAACTGTATTACCTTATATTATGAATTACAATATATCTAGGATAAATGAAGTGTATTGTTCCATGATGAATAACCTGAAATTGATTGAACTTTAGCAGATATAATATTAGCACAATACTTAATTATTTTGTGTTTCATCAAATCAATATGGGGTCAACAAAAACTATGTGGTTCATATAAATGAGTCATAATGGTTGGTAGAGCAACAATAAAGATTATGCAAACAAGTAGAAGGTTCACTTGCCCTTGCAGAACAATGCAAAGGACCATTAGATGATTACGAGGAGTTAAGAGAGAGAGAGAAAGGAAGAGACATACCGAAAGAAATATCCATAGGTGCAGAATTAATAGACGAAGCAAGAACATCAGGACCAGTTGCAAATGGAGTAGTTGAGAGCTTACTAGAGAAACCTACAGAGAGATCGTTTGAAAATATTTATGTAATAGGATTAGTAAAGAAAAGAGAAAGCGAGAAAGAATTAATGTGAAACTTAGATATGGTGGAGAACATCTCATATTCCTAGAAAGGTTTGGAATATTTTGTTATTTCAAGAGTATAAAAGGATATTGAAATCAATTATATAGAAATATTAAAATATTAACATCTAATTATGGTGGAGAGTATATGCATGAGTTTTTTAATGATCTTTTGAAATAAAATGATGCTATGCATCAATGTTCTATAAGTTATACTCCACAGCGAAATAATATTTCCAAAGATGAAATTAACATTATGATGCAGCACAAGGGTAAGGGATGATTATGCAATCAATGAACTGATGAAAATTAATTTTTTTAGGTATTTTAAAAGATGGCTAATTCATTGAAATTAAGAGAAAGAGTAAGAGGGCAGATTATGTGATGTAGAAAGTAACGGTTCAGGAATAGAACTTTTAGAAAAATGAAAAAGTATACCAGGAAAGTTTAGAATTGAGAAACTCCAGCGAAGACATACTCATAACCTTTCACAGAATCAGAATCACAGAGTAGGAGAAAGGTTGATTTACCCGACGATGATGCACTCCGAATGTTGGTAGAAGATCTCTCGCTAGCGGGCAAGATTTCTGGATGAAAAAACTAGCTTCCACATGTGGTCCCTTGATCTCGATTCAGTGGCAAAGAAGGCATCCTCAGCATTGGAGATGAATCCAGAGAACGACGGCGACTTTGGAGAGAGAGGCGGTGGCTTGAAAATAAATCAAGAGAGGGGCGGTGGTTTTGGAGAAGAGGGCGACAGCTTTGAAAATAAGTCAAGAGAGGGATGGTTGTTTTGGAATGAAGGGAGGGCGGTGGTTAGGGTTCCAAATATGGATGCCTAGAATTTAGAGGAAATGATAGTCGGTTATGGTGGTATGAGGATTAGGGTTTCTTTGGTGAAGCTTGGTAGAGGAGATGGACTAGATTAGGGTTTGATAGTAAGAATACCTCAGCCTCACGCCTAGCTCCCTCACAGAGGATCAATTGCTCAAAGCAACGAAATCTTCGGTCTCACGCCTAACTTCCTTATGGAGGATCAATTGCTCAAAGCAACGGAAATCTTTGGCCTCACACCTAACTCTCTCACAAGGATCAACAAAAATAAACTTGAAAATAAATTTTTATATATTCATATTCTGTTCTTTCATCATTTCAAGAGAAGATTTTATAGATCTCTCATGCGATTACAAGGTAAGTGCAACAATTAGAGTAATAAATGATAGATATTATAAAATATGGTAGAATTGTAGAGCAAAAATCTTCTTCCCTTCATTTGATTTGACCAAAATGGCAGCAGCAATATATAGTTCCAATTGGAGGTGAGGGACCACAAGCAAAGAAGGAAGCTTTGGGGTGACATCCTTCTTTCTTTCCTTTTATCAACAAGGTCCATATGGGGTGCAAGATCTTTTCCAGAATGGTTGAAATGCTGATCTTTATTTCCATTAAAGCATAGCAGGGAACTACCGATTTCTTTCTTATGGGGCACCCAAAGTTGCAACATTGTAGGTGGCGACATGGAGGGAGAAGATTGATTCCATGTCATCAATTTGGATGAAGGCGGATCCAATGGAGGGAGAAGATTGATTCCACATCATCAATCCTAGTGTAGGCAGATCCAATCCATGCAGAGCTCCAAAGGTAGGGTATGAATAAGGTTGGAGAAGATCGAATGGTTGTCCAATACTGCCTAATCTTGGGAGCTTCTTCTGAATATCTTCAGCAGGGTTTCAACAAGAGTAATATACTTTCCTTGAATTATTATAGGACTCAAATAAAATAAAAATGCATGACCTGGACATTGGACTAAACCAAACTTGACTGACTCAGTAATAGACTGGACTCAACCAACTAGGAAAGAAAGAAAAAAATCATGGGACTTCTAGGGTTCAGAGATCCAAATGGAACCCTGTAGCCTTTTTCTCACTCTTGCTCCTGCACCAATTCTCCTAGGATGGGAGGAACTCAACCCCATCGAGTAAGGGTTGGTTCGACTCTGGTACTCCTCTAGCAGGTCCAGATCCAAACTTTGCAAATCTTCTCTAGAAATCCATGAGTTCTCAAATTCGGGCCGACCTTGCCAACGAACAAAGTATCGCTGGTAACTTCTATTTCAGGTTAAGATAGCTTGATCATTCAGAATTTATTTAATCCTATCCTTTCACTCAGGCCAAATAGTAGGTAGACACACAGGGGTGGGCTCGCTCTCAGAGGAAAGGTTAGGTCCAAAAGCCTCGCTAGGTATCATCGCTGGCTCCCTATACTCTACTAAGTCTGAAACATTGAAAGTAGAGCTAATGCCTAACTCAGAAGGTAATTCCAACACATAGGCATTTGTTTCCACTTTCTTTATCACCCTAAAAGAATCAACGGTTGGGAATTATATCTTAAAGCCAATCATTTGATGATTGTGCTAATGTAAATAACATATAAATTGATATATTAATAAAAGTTATTTGACAGTTTATTCATTACAAGAACATCTTCTTAAAACTCTTAATAGTAATGAAGCCCTTAGGGTCTTCTTTTACAATAAAGGAGGATTTATCTTTGAAGGTTCTCAAAAAAGTTCGCGACCAAATGATATACTATGACAGACCATAGTACTATCAATTATAGGACATTGTATTTTATATTTGTTGGTTGTCCTCTTAACCAAGGAGTGTAGAGACACTGGTATGACATACAGGTGAAAGTGTAGGAGTACATTTCACTGAACGTGACTCATTTTTGGATACTCTGCGGTCAAGAGTTAATCCAAAAAGATATAGGTATAAGTATCCTTAAGACCTGAGGATCACAACCGGTGACTTGCAAGAAACTTATTGTACTTAGGTGCCAAACCACCTGAATTTTTAATCCAGCTATTAAAGGTTACTGGGTGCAGTCAAGTACTTATGGTAGTCAGTTATGGATCAAGATGGAATTTGACCTATTCTGTTAAAAGGAGAAATGCTTGTGTTTCATTTAGCAAGACCTTGGCCAAGGCCCTTCATGTGAAGGTCACATGATCACTAAAGTTGAAATCACTTTATGGATTTGTTGTTTAGAGTTGACCGGCTCTTAAGCCATCCTTAGCATTTGTGGTCAAAAGGATGAATTATACAGTAACTATTTCTTAGGGTTCTTGGAGTTTGCTCGGCAACTCTTCGACCTATCCGGACGTCGGGTTTCATTGCTAGATGGGCATATCGATTAGTATAAAAAGTTGTTCCTATGCTACCGGCTTAGGTTCAAACCTAGAGAGTTACACGCATAGAAGTTTCCTAGGATGATCTATTTGCTGATAAATGATTGAGAATCGTATATGATTTAATTAATTAATTTGATTGATTGAATTATCTCAATTGGGTTAAGTACAAGTGAATAAGATTCAATTAGGTTTAAGTCTATTAGAAGGACTAATCAATTTCAAATATTGATTTGAAATTAGACTTGATTTGGATTTAAATAGATTCAGGACTAGCCAAATTTGATTTGGGCTAGGACTATGATCTATTTAAATCCAAATCAAGTCTAATTTTAAATCAATATTTGAAATTGATTAGTCTTTCTAATAGACTTAAACCAATAAATTCAATCTATGTAGGTTCAATCCAATAAATTCAAATCAGCTTAAACCAAAACCCAAACCTAAACCGCATGTGTGAAAATAGTTTTCTCGCATAAGGATTTCACATGATGAGATAACTAAAATCTTATCTCATAAGAGATTAAATTCTCATGCAGAATTTAATGTATTAACTTAATCTTCTCTAAACAGTTTTCGTTGGAATTCTAAGTGTTAGAATTTATATGAAATTAATGTACCTCTTTGAATTAACCAGATGATGGAATTCTAAGTGTTAGAATTCACATCTCTTTTGTTTTCACCGAATATCGTAATTAACAAAACGTTGGAATTCTAAGTGTTAGAATTTATAGGTTTTTTACCAAACGTCAACTTTGGAATTCTAAGTGTTAGAATTCATGTCTCTGGTTTTCACCAAACGCCAGAATTCTAAGTGTTAGAATTCAATGGGCTAAAGGCTAAATTGAGCCCATAAATTAGAAGACATTCTTCATCAGATTACAACAACGATATGTTATGGATTGAAATTTTAAATAGTTAGAACAAAAAATTCTGTGTGATTCTGGTGTTAGCAAAAGTTTGGTGGATCCTGGAAGAAGATTCAAGTGGGAGGATTCAAGATCAGCAAAGTTGTTTTTCCATGAGCTAGCACTCCCGGTAATCCAATCATTTGGGGACTTCGCGTGGACGATACTAGAGGCCGAATGATTGAACGGTTGCAGAGCACAAAGGATTTACCAATTGTTCTTAAGGTAAGTGATATGATCCCTATATCTTAAGGCAGACTTCAAGACAAGTAGTATGACTTCTTATCTTAAAGTTCAAGATATGATCTTAATGATTTTATATATATGCATAATTTAGATCAAACGATCCTATATTATAAGACAAAGATATGATCTTGATGTATGTTAGAAATATTAATATTTAATCTTTAAACTTCCGCATTGATAATTGCTATCAAATTTTAAAATATGCATGCCTTGGAGTTTATTTCTCCCTACAAATGGTATCAGAGCATGGTTTTATCTTGATCTAATTTATTGCATGTAAATTAGTGTTCCTATTAATTTTGTAATCATAGCTAAAATGGATCATCAGGCTATCCAGTCATAGATGAATTAAAAATCCATATTACCCCATTCAACGAGGTATTCTATGACGTATTGCGGTGCCGTTATGGTTCTCTCATCTTCGATGCTTAGTCAAAAGATAATTCAAATTGATCTTTGGCATCAAAACACAGATTACATGCACTCTCAAGAGATGTTTTATATTTAATACATATTGATGTTGTATAAAAAGCATGATAATTGCATGTTTAGAATAAAAACATAAATATGAGAACTTGTTGTCTATGTTATGAAACATACAAATATTTATGAGAGTCTCATTTGAATATCAAATATTTATTCATAATCTTTTTAGATATGATCTAAATATAGGATTTATAAGTAGTTATATCATGCAAGTGATGCATGATTTGAAATATATGACATGGAAGTTATGGAAACATGAAATATATTTAATCATTTGGGTTAGCTAAATCAGGTCCATAAAGGGTTAGACCCTAAGGTTTAAATCAAATGGACTATAAGAGTATTTGATCAAATCTAAATTAATTAGATTAGGTTAAGGATGCTCTAAATCAAACAATAGTTGTAGTTGATCATGTTCATATCTTTGATTAAACCAAATGGAAGTAGATTAGGCTCTATGGTTGAGCATGAATCTCTTAGATAGTCAAATCAAAATTGGTTAACCATATGATGTCAAGATAAGTTGGCAAGTTGCTCTAGGATCAACAATCGAATGGTTTTTAATTGGGAGCTACTCGTACTGATGCATCTTTAACGAGTTAATGGCATATCCCTTCCATCGGTCTTACTTACCTGGTCAATATGGTGACCATTTACGATTAAGATCATTTACTTGATTCGGATTGATCCATGCCTGTAAGGAAATCAGTCTGACTGATTTAGGTGCCACTTAACCTAACTTAATCTTGTCTCATTCTACTGACTTCATAGATTCAGTAGGGAGAACTTGATTAGTCAATTTATCTTCAGATTATTAAATTCTCTAAAATTATTAGGTCCTTAAAATAAAATAGTTATATGATAACTAGATCATAGCCTCCGATTAAGGTGAGTGATAATGAGTCCGATGTCTTGATAATCATTGGAGGCACTCCATGCCAAGTGCTTATCAACCATCAAAATTATCATTCATTATATGATAAGTTAGCGTAACTATTAAATAGACAGTCAGGTGGGCCGAGCTTCACTCGGGCTTGGTTGTCTATAAATAGATTGCACTGATTATATTATTCAATGGTTGGACCTAACCAGAACTTTTAGTGGAGACACTCCATGCCTGCTGAAGAGGAACATGGGGCAAAACTGAACACTAAGAATTGTTTAGAAAAACAATTGGTTTTGAACCTACTCTTAGATGCATATGGGTTGGCCAAGCTTCACTTAGGCCTATATGTACTATATAGATCTTAGTGCCCACTAAAGAATTAAGAATAATTCTTTGAATTGGGGTGTAGAGGCTGTCAATTTGAACAAAATAGTGAGAGAATCTTTAGACTAAAGTCCAAGTCTTTAGACTGAATCAATTTATATACTACTAAACTTTAGTTTTTCCTTATGCAGAAAATGGCCACTAATTTATCATTAAGGTCCCTATTGGATAGTGACAAGTTGAATGGTTTAAATTTTAATAGCTGGTTTAGAAAACTTAAGATCGTCCTTGAGCATGAGAGGATTCTATATATTCTGAATAATCCTGCACCAGAGATACCTAATGCAAACACCCAAAGTTCTGAGAGAGACACTTGTCAGAAATGGCTCAGTGATAGAACTAGTGTGCGTTGCATCATGCTAGCAGCAATGAACAATGAATTTGGTCACTGGTTCGAGAATGCTCAGCCATAAGAAATCATTCAAGCGTTGAATGAATCTTTTGGCACACCCGACGATGTTGAAAGGCACAAGACTAGTTGTGCTATTTTTAATACTCGAATGAGGGATGAATCTCTTGTCACTGATCATGTATTATATATGATCAAGAAGATAGAACTCCTAAGCAAGCTCAGCTTTCCCCTACATGAGCAGTTGGGAAAAGATGCGATCCTGAATTCCTTGCCTCCATCCTTCCGACCTTTTCTTACTCATTTTCAAATGACAAAGCCTGCAGTCAACTACCATGGTTTATTGGGGTTGTTACAGAACTTTGAGAAGGAAAACCATCTCTCTAAGGGTTTGGTTAATATGGTTGAAGGATCTAAGGTAGGGCGTCAATCCTTTGGGAAAGGAAAGAAGAAAAAGAATAAGAAAAATGTGCAACATGCTAGGACATCTATAAGGGGTCAGATGCAGAAGAAGAAAGTTGATAAAAGCCAGGCTGAATGCTTTCATTGCAAGATGCAAGGGCACTGGAAGAGGAATTATCCTCTTTACATTGCCACACTTGATCCAAACAGGCCAAAGAAGAAAAAGGGGCAAGATGTTGCTCAACAAGGTATTTATATGATAATACATTATAATTTTTTTGTATATGGTAATCAGACCTGGGTATTAGATACCGGAAGTCCTTTTAACATTTGCAATTCATTGCAGGGACTATAGGTCACTAGAAGATTTGAGAACAACGAAAGATTCCTTAATATCGGCGATGAAAGATTAGTTCTAGTTCTGGCATTAGGAGTTCTTAAAATGGTTTTCAATAGAAATGTCATCGTACTAAATGATTGTCATTTTTGCCCAATGTTTTTGTTGAACATAATTTTTGTAGGCCTTCTGGCCAAAAGTTATTATGAAATTTCAATAAAGGATGTTACTTTGAATATCATTATGAATGGAGTCACTGTAATGACTGGGCATTTATCTAATGGCATTTATATATTATCACAGCCTGTGAATGTAGTGTACAAATCAAGTAAGCGCCTTAGAATAACTGATGTCACAGATATTTATCTTTGGCACCATCGGCTGGGTCATATCAATAAGAACAGATTAAACAGGTTAACCCAGGAGGGCATCCTTTGAGTTTATGATTGTGAGTCATTAACTACCTATGAATCCTGTCTTCTTGGTAAAATGACCAAGTCATCTTTTACTGTAAAAGGTGAAAGAGTCAAAGAGCTATTGGGTCTAGTACTGTTGACCCAATTGATGATTTTGATGATTAACAAAACTACTTGAGTATAACTCTTGAAGGCTCTGATGATTTTGATTTAGTGTTTCAGATTATAAGACTATTGAATGATCAAAATCAGGAGTTACATAGTGTTCTGGATCGAATCTAATGTCTAGGTAAGAATTGCAGACATTAGAGTCGACTCCGAGAATCACAGAGCCGACTTCGGAACTGGCACGGTCATTAGAGTCGACTCCGAGACTGTTAGAGTCGACTCTCACAGAAGAAGCAGAAAGTCGATTTTTCTGGCCCCGACCTAGAGTCGACTCCGGGTAAGTTAGAGTCGACTCCGGAAAAGTTACTTGTCAACCCCAGAAAAGCTAGAGACGACTCCAGAAATACCGTTCTGGGATGCCTCGAGCTAGAGCCGACTCCAGAAAAGTTAGAGTCGACTCCAACCCACCTGGAACGAAAAATCAAGTTGCCAGATCAGCTCTAACGGTAATATTTTATTTTACCTTATTTCTAACGGATATATTTTGATACAAGGTACACTCCAACGGATAGTTTTCTTCCAAAAATGGTGTGAAAGAAATCTATAAAAAGGGAAGTCTATTGTTCAAAAAAAAGAATGAAAAATCTGAAAAACAAAGAGAGAAAATCTGAGATAGACAAATCCTATTTCAAAAATCCGAGAGCTTGAATCTTAAGAGGAGAAACCTTCTAGCTCAAATCCACTCCACTCCAAAAGGCCCAAGAGGAATCCAAAGCGTTCAAATCAAAGTCTTGGCGGATTTCCCAACTTGGAGAAAGGAGATTCATTTCTTGCTTTTCAACTCTTCTCAACTGCTTCAACTATGAAGAATCGGAGCTGAGGCTTGATTCAATCCAGCAAGGAGAAGAAGAAAAGAAGAAAAGAAGAAAAGCTCAAAAGCCAACCTATCTACAAATCAGGCTTTTCTAAACCTTGCTATTCTTAATTTGTATATTTGCTCATTGAGGAGCTTTGTATTTCAAAAACAATACTTATTTTGTTTGTGCCTAGTTCAATCTGGGGGATTGAACTAGAGGAGGTAGTTTTACCTCGGTTCAAGCTTGGTTAAGCTTGGGTTAGGGTTTTTGTGCTGGTGAGCCCTTGAAAACCAGCTGGGTTCGTTGTGCGTCCGGGAAAACAACAAGTTCGAGTTGTGAGCTTGTAAAACAACTCTGCTGTAATCTAGGGTGATTATAGTGTGGATCCAAGTGAATCTTGGGAGTGGACGTAGGTGTTGGATACACCGAACCACTATAAAATCTTTTGTGTTTGCCGTGTTCCATTGTCTCTTTCTCTATCTCTATCTTATTCATTGCACTTTATAGTTATCTTGCATTTGCCTTCATTAATCTCAAGCAAACTATTTTAAAAAGGCTAATTTTTTAAAAGAACCCAATTCACCCCCCCTCTTGGGTTGCCATCTGGGCCAACAATTGGTATCAGAGCAAGTGCTCATTTAGAATTTGATCTCACGATCAAGGGCTAAAGATCCTTATGGCAACACAAAGTGGTTCATGTTTTGCTGAAGGTCATTCTACGAATAGACCTCCTTTATTTAATGGAACCAACTATTCATATTGGAAAGCTAGAATGAGAATATTCATTCAAGCTTCAGACTATGAATTGTGGGGAGTTATAATAAATGGACCTAGTACACCCACACACTTAGTAGATGGCACTATTGTTCCTAAGCCCGAAAGGGATTGGAATGATAATGATAGGAGAATGGCACAATTAAATGCTAAAGCCATTAACATTTTGTATTGTTCCTTAGACTCTAATGAATTCAACCGAATCTCAACATGTAATTCCGCAAAAAAAATTTGGGATAGGTTGAAAATAACACATGAAGGAACAAACCAAGTTAAAGAATCAAAGATAAATATTTGGGTTCATAAATATGAATTATTTACCATGGAACAAAATGAAACCATCACATGCATGTTCACTAGATTCACTGATATTGTGAATGGTTTAAAAAGTCTTGGAAAAGTTTATACTAACTCTGAGCTTGTTCGCAAAATTCTTAGGTCACTTCCAAGGACTTGGGAAGCCAAGGTGACAGCCATACAAGAAGCCAAAGATCTGAACATCCTACCATTAGAAGAGCTTCTTGGTTCGCTAATGACTCATGAGCTTCAAGTTAAACAACATGTCAATGAGGATGAGTCAAGAAAGAAGAAGACCATCGCCCTCAAGGCTGCAAAAGTTGAAGATAGCAGCAGCGATAATGAAGAGGATGATGATGATGAGACAGCCCTCCTTGCAAGGAAATTCAAGAAGTTTATGAAAGAAGGAGGCCCTTCCACAAGAAGAGATTTGGATCAAAAATGGAAGGAGAAAAAGAAAAGGATAAGAAAAAGGACAAGGACAAAGAGAAAGAGCCCTTAGTATGTTATGAATGTAAAAAGCCAGGGCATTTTAGATATGACTGTCCTTTACTTAAGAAGGCCTATAAGAAAAAGAAAAAGGCCTACATGGCAACTTGGACTGACAGTGAAGAGTCTTCTTCCGAAGAAGAAGAACAAAAGAAGTTGCAATGTTTGCTTCATGGCGGACGACAACGAGAGGTAAGCACCGAAACCCCCGATGATGAATTTACTTTTGATGAAATGTTTGAAGCATTTAATGAATTGATGATTGATTTCAAAGCTTTGAAGAAGAAACACAAATCTTTGAAAACTGAAAACTTAAATTTAATTAAAGAGAAAAATGAATTAAATCTTGTAGTTAAAGATTTAAAAGATAAAAAGGAAACACTTTTTAATGAAAAGAATGATTGTGTTCGTAAGATTGATTTGATTAAATCTGAAAATAAAATCTAATTAAAGAAAAAGAATCAATCTCTAATGAAAATGATTTTCTAAAGAAAGATGTTAAAAAATAAAGACATTGTTGAGAAATTTACTCTAAGCTCAACTAAACTAAATATGATTTTAGATAGTCAAAAAGCAGTTTTTGACAAAGCAGGTTTAGGGTATAACACATCTAGAAAACAAAAATCATTGAAAAATATTTTTGTAAAAGCTAACCAAAGTAATATTACTTGTTTTAAATGTAATCAAAAAGGACATAAATCTTTTGAGTGCAAAATAATAAGTAATAATGAAAAATTAAACTCTAAAGGAAAGAAAATTTGGGTTCCGAAAGGAACAATCTTTATTGCTACTAACCATGAAGGACCCAAGAAAGCTTGGGTACCTAAACATAAAGTTTAAATTATGTTGCAGGAATGTCTTGTAGCCAAAAGATCAAAGAAAAAGTGGTACCTTGATAGTGGCTGCTCAAGACATATGACGGGTGACAAAGATGAATTCATCACCCTGGAAGAAAAGAAAGGTGGAGTTGTTACGTTTGGCGATAATGGTAAAGGTCAAATTATGGGCCTTGGTAAAGTTCGTATAACTCCATCTACATTTATTGATAATATACTTTATGTTGATGGTTTGAAGCATAATCTAATTAGTATAAGCCAATTATGTGATAAAAACTTTAATGTTTATTTAAATCTTCAATATGCACTGTAACTAATTCTATTGATGATAGCATTGTATTTACTGGTTATAGACATGGCAATGTTTACTTGGTTGATCTAGAAAAATTATCTTTGAGTGATCATTGCTTAATTGCTGACAATGCTAACATAAATGAAATTAGTTGGTTGTGGCATCGTAGATTAGGTCATGCAAGCACACACCTTATTTCAAAATTAATTAAAATGGATTTAGTTAAAGGCTTACCTAAACTAGTTTTTGAAAACAACAAAATATGTGATGCATGTCAATTTGGAAAACAAACTAGAAGTTCTTTCAAATCTAAAAATGTTGTTTCAACTTCTAGGGCATTAGAGCTACTTCACATGGACCTTTTTGGACCAACTAGAACCACAAGTCTAGGAGGAAAGAAATATGGTCTAGTGATTGTAGATGATTATTCTAGATATACTTGGGTAATGTTTTTAGCTCACAAAGATGAGACTTTCTCGATATTTCTAAATTCTTCAAGAAAGTCACAAATGAGAAAAACACTACCATAGTATCTCTAAGAAGTGATCATGGAACAGAATTTGAAAATCAGTTATTTGAAAGTTTTTGCACTGAAAATGGTATTAATCATAATTTTTCAGCCCCTAGGACTCCACAGCAAAATGGTGTAGTTGAAAGGAAAAATAGGACTCTAGAAGACATGGCCCGTACCATGCTATGCGAAAGTAACCTACCAAAGTACTTTTGGGCGGAAGCTATTAACACAGCATGCTACATCTTAAATCGAGCCCTAATAAGACCAATCTTAAAGAAAACACCTTATGAATTATGGAATGAAAGAAAACCCAATATAAAATACTTTCATACATTTGGATGTAAATGTTTTATTCATAATAATGGTAAAAATAATTTAGGAAAATTTGATGCTAAATCTGATGAAGGAATCTTTTTAGGATATTCAACAACTAGTAAAGCTTATAGAGTATTTAACAAGAAAACCTTAGTAGTTGAAGAATCCATTCATATAGTTTTCGATGAGTCTTTAGCATCTAGTTCTGAAAAGCTTGATGATGAGGAAGATACAAACATAATTGAAAAAGATCTTGAAAAACTTAATATTGAAGTATCTTCAGATCATGAGCAAGAAGCTAAAGATGATGATTCACATAAGGACGATGATGTCAATATTGATCATAATGATATAGATCTTCCAAGAGACTGGAGATATGCTCATAGTCATCCCAAGGAATTGATTATAGGTGATCCATCTCAAGGAATAAGAACTAGATCATATATGAGAAATATTAGTAATCATCTTGCATTTGTATCACAAATTGAACCTAAAACTATTGAAGAAGCTGAAAAAGATAATAATTGGATGTTAGCAATGCAAGAAGAATTAAATCAATTTACAAGAAATAATGTATGGACATTAGTGGAAAGACCTAAAAATCATTCAGTAATAGGATCAAAATGGATTTATAGAAATAAACTAGATGAAAATGGCATAGTAATTAGAAACAAAGCTAGATTGTTGCAAAAGGATATAATCAAGAAGAAGGTATTGATTTTGATGAAACCTTTGCACCAGTAGCTAGATTAGAAGCCATTAGACTTTTACTTGCATTTGCATGTCATAAATTTTAACTTATTTCAAATGGATGTTAAAAGCGCATTTTTAAATGGTTTTATAAATGAAGAAGTTTATGTTGAACAACCACCAGGTTTTGAAGATCATGAATTTTCAAATCACGTTTTTAAATTACACAAGGCATTATATGGTTTGAAACAAGCACCTAGAGCTTGGTATGATAGACTAAGTAAATTTTTAATTGAAAATGATTTCACAAGAGGAAATGTTGATAAAACATTATTTTTGAAAAGAAAAAGTAAAGATTTACTTGTAGTACAAATATACGTTGATGACATTGTTTTTGGTGCTACTAACGATTCTCTATGTCAAGAATTTGCTAAGTTGATGCAGGAGAATTCGAGATGAGCATGATGGGAGAACTCAACTTCTTCCTTGGACTCCAAATCAAACAAAGCAAAGAGGGTATCTTTATCAACCAAACAAAGTACACAAGAGAGATTTTAAAGAAATTTGGTATGGAATCAATTAAACCCCTCGGAACACCAATGAGTCCTTCATGCAAGCTGGACAAAGATGAAGAAGGTAAAAAGGTTGATCAAAAGTATTATCGAGGTATTATCGGATCCCTTCTTTATTTAACCGCAAGTAGACCAGATATTATGTTTTCTGTATGTTTATGTGCTAGATTTCAATCAGAACCTAAAGAATCACACTTAATAGCTGTTAAAAGAATACTAAGATACTTAAGTGGAACAAAAAATGTAGGTTTATGGTATTCTAGAGACTCTACATTAAATCTGATTGCATACTCAGATTCGATTATGCCATGCAAGTTAGATAGAAAAAGCACAAGTGGTGCATGCCAATTTTTAGGAAGTAACTTAATCTCATGGTTTAGCAAAAAGCAAAATTCGGTTGCATTATCTACTGCGGAAGCAGAATATGTTGCAGCAGGAAGTTGCTGTGCTCAAATCCTATGGATTAAGAGACAACTTGAAGACTATGGTATCACACTTGATAAGACACCTATAAGATGTGATAATACAAGTGCAATAAATCTAACTAAAAATCCAATTCAACATTCAAGAACAAAGCATATTGAAATAAGATATCACTTTATAAGAGAACATGTAGCCAATAATGAAATTTGTCTTGATTATGTGAATACTGAAGAACAACTTGCAGATATATTAACAAAACCCTTAAGTGAAGAGAGATTTTGTTATCTTAGAGGAGAATTAGGAGTTTGTGATCCTTTGGAATAGTTTTCTGAAACTCTTAAGGACATCTATCTAGATTTCATCATTTTCTTGAAAAATCTTGATATTTCAATAAGGAAATCTATCTAGATCTTGATTCATTGTTTCCCCAATTGCTAAAGAACATTAATCTATAATTTGATGATTAATTTGAATAGTTTCAAATCCTTGAAACTTAATTTTTTATCTCTGAACTGTTAGAGTCGACTCTGACAGTTTGTGGAGTCGACACCTGAGTTTTTGATGTTCTGTCTAAGCGATTAGAGCCGACTCTGGCTTTTGTGGAGCCGACTCTAATACGAGCGCTGACAGATTTTCTGGTTCGAGCCGACACCCAGTTTTCGGGAGTCGACTCTAAGTCGAGCTAGGTCAAAAATAAAAAGGCGGAGTCGACCCCCAATCATTCCAATCGTCTCCTAAACCTATCCAAAGAACTCCAAAACCTTTCCAACTTCCCCAAATCTACTAAAACCCTTGATTAATCTTCCAATCTTCTCAATGGCACCTAAGAGGCGCGGATTCGTCGGTGGAGCATCCGTTCCAACGAAGAGACGCACTGTTCGGAGGCAACCCTCGCCTTCTTCCTCTTCGGCCACTCAAGAGGATTCCCCTCCTTCACCATCTTCACCAAAGGTTGACCATTTAGCTGGTAAGACCATTACCACTGGGAGAAAAGTAAACTTTGATTTATTTGAATCGGAAGGGTTCTCTATTGGAAGATTTGAAGGAAATGGGATGGGAAAAATTTTGCTCACTTGATTTACCCACTTATCCTGCTTTAGTAAGAGAGTTTTACAACGGATTAAGCAGAGGAGAAGGTGGTTTAATAAGCATAGTAAGAGGAACAAGAGTGACCATTACCTCGGAGATTCTTGGAAACTTATTAGAAATGCCCACTATCGGTTGATGGAATATCAACATGAGGATAGAAGTGGGGCACTACAAGAATGCTAGGGAGAGATGTGACTGAGTTTGAAGAAATCCTTGCAAATCAGTTGAACCTAGAACTCAGATTACTTCATAATATCTGTGGAAGAATCTTATTTCCAAAAATTGGGAGATTCGAGTATGTCTCGGAGCGAGACGTTCTGTTGATGGACTGCATATAACTGGAAGGCCAGTCAATTTAGCTGGCATGATGATTGGATACATGGCAGAGGCAGCTACAAAGAAGAGATCAACACTGCCATACGGTATGATTTGACACTAATCTTTAGAAGCCAGGTGTGCTCATTATGGAAAATGAACCTTTAAGAAAACTGAGACACACTGATTATTATAGCATATCTACTATTCATCGGATGGGCTTCAAGAAAGTAAATGGTGTTTGGATGAAGGGAGGAAGAGAGGAAAGAGCAGAGAGAGAAAGGCAGAGGAAACCAGAGTAGAAGACATCCCGGGACCATCCACTGAGGGACCTTGTCCCTGATCCATCTATTGCGGGACCTTCTTCAGCTGGACCTTCAGAGGCCGGACCCAGTTCTATACCCTCACCTCCACATCAGCCTATAATAAATTCTGGGAGATTCTCTGATGAACAACTTGATCAGTTAAGAGGTTTGCTTGCTGAGTATGATAGCCAGAGATCTCAAGAAATTTCTAAATTAAAAGAAGACTTTAATCAATTGAAGGATGAACTAAATTCGAGACTGGACATGCTATCCTTTACCTTAGGCAGTTCTATTGAATCCTTTGGTGCTGAAGCTTCACAAGATCTTCGAAAGGATGGAAGGCATTGCCGATGGATCAGGATCGTATGTTCATGCAACGGGTCAATTGAAGAAGGACATTGACCTTGCAGTCTCTCAAATCGAAGCTTGCCTTGAAAACTTTAAGAAATCACAAAAGGATGATGTAATGGAAATAATAGGTCATCTGAAGAAAATTGTATTCAAACACATTGACCTTGATTTTGAGTTTGATAGTTTGTACTTAGGAAGTTTTTGAATATCTAATGTATTTCTTTTGAAATGTAATGGTTCTTGCTTATGAAATACAATTTCACATTTTCAAATATTGATTGTTTGGATCCCTATGCTTTATTGAGTCTATAATTTTTATATATAACTTTCTTTATCTAATACTCTCCTTATTTCTGATAACAAAAAAGGGGGAGAGATGGTTGAGATGGTTGAATATGCAAAGAAATATGCAAAGGTTTAATAAAGAAGGTTGTATGCAAAGAAAGATTGAATATGAATATTGAATATGCAAAGACTTGAAAATTTTAATGAAGGGAGAAATGGTTATATGCATAAAGAAAGAAAGAAAGGGGGAGAATTAATTGTTTATGCAAAATGACTTGAATGTTAATCTGTTAAAATTTGATGCTTATATACAGGGGGAGCTTAACAAAAAGCTCAATTGCAATTTTATGCACATTAAGATTAAATATTCATAATTGATGGATTATATTGAACTCATGCACAATTTTAAAGTTTACGTTGAACATTGGCATCAAAACCTAAATTTCAAATGTTTAAAGTTCAAAATGATATAATCCTTAGTTTGATTGAATTTTTGAATGCATATACTCAAAGTTTTTGTTATCATCAAAAAGGGGAGATTGTTGACCCAATTGATGATTTTGATGATTAACAAAACTACTTGAGTATAACTCTTGAAGGCTCTGATGATTTTGATTTAGTGTTTCAGATTATAAGACTATTGAATGATCAAAATCAGGAGTTACATAGTGTTCTGGATCGAATCTAATGTCTAGGTAAGAATTGCAGACATTAGAGTCGACTCCGAGAATCACAGAGCCGACTCTGGAACTGGCACGGTCATTAGAGTCGACTCCGAGACTGTTAGAGTCGACTCTCACAGAAGAAGCAGAAAGTCGATTTTTTTGGCTCCGACCTAGAGTCGACTCCGGGTAAGTTAGAGTCGACTCCGAAAAAGTTACTTGACCCCAGAAAAGCCAGAGACGACTCCAGAAATACCGTTCTGGGATGCCTCAAGCTAGAGCCGACTCCAGAAAAGTTAGAGTCGACTCCAACCCACCTGGAACGAAAAATCAAGTTGCCAGATCAGCTCTAACGGTAATATTTCTATTTTACCTTATTTCTAACGGATATATTTTGATACAAGGTACACTCCAACGGATAGTTTTCTTCCAAAAATGGTGTGAAAGAAATCTATAAAAAGGGAAGTCTATTGTTCAAAAAAAGAACGGAAAATCTGAAAAACAAAGAGAAAAAATCTGAGATAGACAAATCCTATTTCAAAAATCCGAGAGCTTGAATCTTAAGAGGAAAAACCTTCTAGCTCAAATCCACTCCACTCCAAAAGGCCCAAGAGGAATCCAAAGCGTTCAAATCAAAGTCTTGGCGGATTTCCCAACTTGGAGAAAGGAGATTCATTTCTTGCTTTTCAACTCTTCTCAACTGCTTCAACTGTGAAGAATCGGAGCTGAGGTTTGATTCAATCCAGCAAGGAGAAGAAGAAAAGAAGAAAAGAAGAAAAGCTCAAAAGCCAACCTATCTACAAATCAGGCTTTTCTAAACCTTGCTATTTTTAATTTGTATATTTGCTCATTGAGGAGCTTTGTATTTCAAAAACAATACCTATTTTGTTTGTGCCTAGTTCAATCTGGGGGATTGAACTAGAGGAGGTAGTTTTACCTCGGTTCAAGCTTGGTTAAGCTTGGGTTAGGGTTTTTGTGCTAGTGAGCCCTTGAAAACCAGCTGGGTTTGTTGTGCGCCCAGGAAAACAACAAGTTCGAGTTGTGAGCTTGTAAAACAACTCTGTTGTAATTTAGGGTGATTATAGTGTGGACCCAAGTGAATCTTGGGGAGTGGACGTAGGTGTTGGATACACCGAACCACTATAAAATCTTTTGTGTTGCCGTGTTCCATTGTCTCTTTCTCTATCTCTATCTTATTCATTGCACTTTATAGTTATCTTGCATTTGCCTTCATTAATATCAAGCAAACTATTTTAAAAAAGGCTAATTTTTTAAAAGAACCCAATTCACCCCCCCCCCCCCCCTTGGGTTGCCATCTGGGCCAACAAGTACATATTGATGTATGTGGACAATGAGCACTTGTGCCAAAGATAGATATTACTACTTCATTACTTTTACAGACGACCTTTCTAAGTTCGGTTATGTCTATCTTATGAGACATAAATCTGAATTGTTTGAAATGTTCAAACTATATCATAAAGAAGTAGAAAAACAACCAGAAAAATATATTAAGACCCTTCGATCAGATCAAGGAAGAGAATACCTTTCAAATGACTTTGTGACATATCTAAGGGAGAATGAGATTCTCTTCCAATGGACTCTTCCAGGAACACCACAGCATAATGGTGTGTCGAAAAGAAGGATTCGAACTCTGTTAGACATGGTTCGATCCATGATGGGTTTTGCAAGCTTGCCAATATCATTTTGGGGATATGCATTAAAATCAACTTATCATAATCTCAATAAGGTTCTAAGTAAGTCTGTTTCTAAAACTCCACATGAGATGTGGTATGGACATAAACCGGTTATCATCTATCTAAGAGTCTGAGGGTGTCCGGCTTATGTGAAACGTGCAAAATCAGACAAACTTGAACCCAAATCTGATAAATATTTTTTATTGGCTATCCAAAAGAATCCAAAGGATATTACTTCTACAATATTGAAGAACAAAAGTTGTTCATTAGTAATAGAGCAATTTTTCTTGAAAATGAGTTCCTTAGGGAAAGAACAAATGACTCTAATGTTGAACTTGAGGAAGTTCATCAAGTAGAAGGAACAACACAAACCTTTGAACCCTTAGAATCTGAGTTGATTAGATCAAACTCAAAATCCATTTTAGATGCACCATTAAGACAATCGGGTAGAGTACCACATCAACCGAACAGATACTTAGGTTTTTTTGGTCCAGAACGAGGATCCTATTAAGCTCGATGAGAACAACGAGGATCCGATCACCTATATGGATGCTATGCAAAGGACTGACTCTGATAAATGGCTTGATGTCATAAAATCCGAACTTGATTCAATGAAGAAAAATAATGTATGGACATTAGTTAACCCACCCGAAGGGATAAAATCCATAGGGTGTAAGTGGGTTTTCAAGAGAAAAAGAGGAGCAGACAGAAAGGTAGAGACCTACAAAGCACATCTGGTTGCCAAGGGGTATCATCAACGTTATGGTATTGACTATGATGAAACGTTTTCTCTTGTGGCAATGCTGAAATCCATTTGGATTATGCTAGCTATAGCAGCACACATAGATTATGAGATTTGGCAGATGGATGTTAAAACTACTTTTCTAAATGGTAATTTAGAAGAACATGTGTATATGATATAGCCTAAAGGTTTTATATTTGAAGACGAGTCTAAAGTGTGCAGGCTACAGAAGTCCATTTATGGACTTAAGCAAGCATCTAGGAGTTGAAACATATGATTTGATAATGTGATCAAATCTTATGGCTTTATTAAGAATAAAGAAGAACTTTGCATCTATAAATAGGCTAACAATTCTGTTATTATATTTTTTGTATTATATGTGGATGATATTCTCTTAATCGGCAATGATATCCCTGCATTATAAGGAATAAAGATATGGTTATCATCACAATTCTCCATGAAAGATCTGGGAGAAGCGTCCTACATCCTAGGGATAAAGATCTATAGAGATAGATCTAAGAGGATGCTTGGTCTATCCCAATCTACGTACATTGACACAGTGCTAAAGAGGTTTAGCATGGAGAATTCCAAGAAAGGCTATCTTCTGATATGCCATGGAATTCATCTTTTTAAGAAGGATTGTCCGACAACTCCTAATAAAAGAGAACGTATGAGTTGAATTCTATATGCTTTGGCAGTGAGATCGATTATGTACACCATAACATGTACAAGACCAGACGTGGCATACTCACTAGGAGTAGTGAGTAGATACCAATATGATCCAGGAGAAAAACATTGGCAAGTTGTTAAGACTATCCTTAAGTATTTAAGAAATACTAAGGACCAGTGGTTAGTCTATGGAGAGTCTGATTTGAAGCTTATTGGATATACTGATTCCAATTTCTAATCAGATCATGATGATAGCAAAAGTGTATCGGGTTTTGTGTTTATCCTAAATGGTGGAGCTATTTGCTGGAAAAGTTCCAAGCAACATACAGTGGCAAATTCAGTGTGTGAGGCAGAGTACATTGCTGCATCAGATGCCGTGAAAGAGGTTGTGTGGCTGCAAAAGTTCATCTCCGAGCTTGGAGTGGCACCTTCCATAGATGGACCAGTCCTGTTGTACAGTGACAACACTGGTGCCATAGCTCAAGCAAAGGAACCATGAGCACATCAGCGCACCAAGCACATACTGCGCCGGTTTCATCTTATTCGAGAGATTATAGAACGAGGTGACATAAATCTTCAGAAGATTGATGGAAAGAAAAACCTGGGCGACCCATTTACTAAAGCACTCAGCATCAAGGAGTTTGACGACTATAAGTTGAAAATGGGTATTAGATACTGTAATGAGTGGCTTTAGGCTAAGTAGGAGTTTGTTGGGAATTGTATCCTAAAGCCAATCATTTGATGATTGTGCTAATGTAAATAACATATAAATTGATATATTAATAAAATTTATTTGGTAGTTTATTCATTACAATAAAATTTTTTAAAACTCCTAATAGTAATGAAGCCCTTAGGATCTTCTTTTACAATAAAGGAGGATTTATCTTTGAAGGTCCTCAAAAGAGTTCGCGACCAAATGATATACTATGATAGGGTCATAGTACTATCAATTATAGGACGTTGTATATCATATTTGTTGGTTGTCCTCTTAACCAAGGAGTGTAGAGACACTGGTATGACATACAGGTGAAAGTGTAGGAGTACATTTTACCGAACATGACTCATTTCTGGATACTCTGCTGTCAAGAGTTAATCCGAGAAGATATGAGTATAAGTATCTTTAAGACCTGAGGATCACAACCGATGACTTGCAAGCAACTTATTGTACTTATGTGCTGGACCACCTGGATTTTTAATCCAGCTACGAAAGGTTACTGGGTGCAGTCAAGTACTTGTGGTAGTCAGTTGTGGATCAAGATGGAATTTGACCTATCCTATTAAAAGGAGAAATGCTTGTGTTTCAATTTAGCAAGACCTTGGCCAAGGCACTTCATGTGAAGGTCACATGATCACTAAAGTTATAATCACTTTATGGATTTGCTGTTTAGGGTTGGCAGGCTCTTAAGCCATCCTTAGCATTTCTGATCAAAATGATGAATTATATGATAACTATTTCTTAGGGTTCTTGGAGTTTGCTCGGTAACTCTTAACCTAACAGGACGTCGGGTTCCATTGTTAGATGGGCACATCGATTAGTATAGAAAGTTGTTCCTATGCTACCGGCTTAGGTTCGAACCTAGAGAGTTACACGCATAGAAGTTTCCTAGGATGATCTATTTGTTGATCAATGATTGAGAATCGTATATGATTTAATTAATCAATTTGATTGATTGAATTATTTCAATTGGGTTAAGTACAAGTGAATAAGATTTAATTAGGTTTAAGTCTATTAGAAGGACTAATCAATTTCAAATATTGATTTGAAATTAGACTTGATTTGGATTTAAATAGATTTAGGACTAGCCAAATTTGATTTGGGCTACGACCATGATCTATGTAGGTTCAATCCAATAAATTCAAATCAGCTTAAACCAAAACCCAAACCTAAACCCCATGTGTGAAAACAGTTTTCTCGCATAAGGATCTCACATGATGAGATAACTAAAATCTCATCTCATGAGAGATTAAATTCTCATGCAGAATTTAATGTATTAACTTAATCTTCTCCAAACTGTTTCCGTTGAAATTCTAAGGGTTAGAATTCATGTGAAATTAATGTACCTCTTTGAATTAATCAGATGATGGAATTCTAAAAGTTAGAATTCATGTCTCTTTCATTTTCACCAAACGGTCAGAATTAATAGGAATTCTAAGTGTTAGAATTCATAGGTTTTTACCAAACGTCAAAGTTGGAATTCTAAGTGTTAGAATTCATGGTGTTAGAATTCATGTCTCTGGTTTTCACCAAACACCAGAATTCTAAGTATTAGAATTCAATGGGCTAAAAGCTAAATTGAGCCTATAAATTAGAGGACATTCTTCACCAGATTACAACAACGATATGTTACGGATTAAAA
>UESW01002330.1:0-69808 GCA_900491605.1 Calamus simplicifolius
GATCGGCCACGACCTATCTCGGACAGTTGCCATCCGTCCGAGATCGGCGACGATCCGACAGTTGCGATCGATCCAAGCCCTGATCCCGATCGGGATGACCAATCGCGGACCGTGGCAATCGTCCGATCGGCAAAGATCCGACGGTTGCGATCGATCCAATCCGTGATCTCGATTGGCCATGACCTATCTCGGACAGTTGCAATCCGTCTGAGATCGACGACGATCCGACGGTTGCGATCGATCCAGCCCTGATCCCGATCGGCCACGATCGATCTCGAAACGTGGCGATCGGTCCGATCGGTTTATTGCGTCGCTAATGCGTCGCTATTTAAAATATTTAATTTTTTTCAAACATTGCGACGCACTGAGTTGCGTCGCAATATTTTTTAAAATATTTATACTTTAAAAATATAATTTCATTTAAATTATTTATGATGCAATTGTTGCATCGCTAAATTAAAAATAATTTTTCTATTTTTCTAGTTTATTGCGTCACTAAGGCGTCGCTATTTAAAATATTTAATTCTTTTCAAACATTACGACGCACTGTTATGCATCGCAATATTTTGTAAACTATTTGTACTTTAAAAAATATAATTTCATTTAAATTATTTATGATGCATTTGTTGCGTCACTAAATTAAAAATAATTTTCTAATTTTCTAGTTTATTGCGTTGCTAATGAGTCGCTATTTAATATATTTAATTCTTTTAAAAACATTGCGACGCACTGTGATGCATCGCAATATTTTTTTCTGATAATTAAATTTTATAAAATTTAATTTTATTTAAATTATTTGTGATGCAATTGGTGCGTCGCTAAATTAAAAATAATTTTTTAATTTTCTATTTTATTGCATCGCTAAGGCGTCACTATTTAAAATATTTAATTCTTTTCAAAACATTGCGACGCACTGTTATGCGTCGCAATATTTTGTAAACTATTTGTACTTTAAAAATATAATTTCATTTAAATTATTTGTGATGCTTTTTTTGCGTCGCTAAATTAAAAATAATTTTTCTAATTTTCTAGTTTATTGCGTCGCTAATGCGTCGCTATTTAATATATTTAATTCTTTTAAAAATTGCGACGCACTGTGATGCGTCGCAATATTTTTTTCCAATAATTAAATTTTATAAAATTTAATTTCATTTAAATTATTGCGATGCAATTGTTGCGTCGCTAAATTAAAAATTTTTCTAATTTTCTATTTTATTGCGTCGCTAATGCGTCGCTATTTAAAATATTTAATTCTGTTAAAAACATTGCGACGCAATTATTGCATCGCAATATTTTTATTGATATTTATATTTAATAAAAAAAGTAATTTAAAAATATTTCGACGCAATGTTTGCTTCACAATATTAAAAATTTAATTTTTTTTAATTTTTTGGTTAATTGAGTCGCTTATGCGTGGCTAATTGCGTCGCAATATTTTGTTGTCACAGAGGCGTTGCAAAGTGGTCGCAATTTAGCGACGCATATTATGCGTCGCTAAATTTGCGTCGCTATTTCAGTATTTTCTTGTAGTGGTGGAGCGCCCCTGCCGACATCGTCGTCATCCTTCCCCGTCCTCAGAATCCTCGGGGGAGGGGTCCTTCAATGGCAGGATAGCCCGCCGAGCCGAGCGTCGACTGTGTATAACCAGCGGTTGGAGAAACTCAGCCGCCGAATCACTCACCTGTCAGAGGCGGACTATGACAGCCGGCTACCGCTATCCCGCCGCATCATGGAAGAGCCCATCTCCACCCGGTTCTGCCTCCCCCAGCTGGATCCATATGACAGAACCATGGATTCCCTGGACCACCTGGAAAGTTACAAGGTTCTTATGCAGGTCCAGGGGGCCACCGATTCGCTCATGTGCATCGCCTTCTCTGCCACCCTAAAGAAGGCCGCCCGAGCTTGGTACTCTCGCCTGCCGCCGTGGAGTATTGATTCTTTCCGTCAGCTGGAAAGAGCCTTCTTGGCCCATTTTGACGCCTGCCGAAAGATTCCAAGGGTGGCTGATAGCCTCTTCGCTATCCAGCAGACGAGCGGTGAGTCCTTATGGGATTACGTCGCTCGGTTCAAGGAGGCAGCCCTGGAAGTCTACAATCTTGAAGACTCAGTGGCCACCTTGGCCTTGAAGCGAGGGCTCCGTCCATCTCACTTCGTGTACTCCCTTGACAAGGAGCCACCCGGATCTTACGCCGAGCTTTTGACTCGAGCCCAGAAGTATATCCGTGCTGACGAGGCTGATTCCTCTCGGTGTGAGATGAGCGGGAGTGTCCCCAAGAAGTCGACCCGCCCTGAGCCTATTGAAGTTCGACCCAGGAAGCCCGAACCTCCCCGCCGACCAGACAACTGTCCTCGAGTCCCGGCACAGAGAGACGGACCCTACACTCCTCTGCTCGCCCCTATATCGCACATCTTGCTCGAGATCGAGGGAGAGTCTTATTTTCAGTGCCCACCTCTAATAAACCCAAAAATCCCCCGCAACAAGAACCTTTACTGCCGCTATCACCGGGACCATGGACACGACACCGACGACTGCCGCCAGCTGAAAAAGGCGATAGAGGATCTTATCCAGCGTGGCCATCTAAAAAGTTTGTTCAAAGGAACAACCCGGATACTCCTGGTCCGTCAGCGCCTCCGCCACTGATGATCGACAACGCTTCAACCGAGAAGACGGTGGCGATGATTTCCTGGGGGGCAGGCGGCCCGCACAAAAGGCCGAGAGGGGAGGGGGAGTTAGATCCTGTAATTCCTTTTTCTAAAAAGAACTTAGAGAGTGGTGAATAAAAATGATGATAGCGTCATCGTGTCCATGACGATTGCTAAGCACCCTGTAAAAAGAATTTTGGTTGATAGTGGGAGCTCGATGGATGTTTTGAGTTATGATGCTTTTGTTTGCATGAACCTGTCGCCCGACCTGCTTCGGCCCATCACCACGCCCTTGATAGGGTTCACTGGAGACTCCGTGAAAGTTGAGGGGGAGGTCACTCTTCCCGTCACGGCTGGCACGGCCCCGCGCCAAAGCACAGTCTTCATGAACTTCCTGGTGGTCCGAGTGCCCCTCGCCTATAATGCAATCCTTGGGAGACCTGGGCTCAACCTTTTGGACGCTGTCATATCCACTAAGAGACCCCTCGTAAGGTTTCCCACCAGGGAGGGAGTAGGGGAGATGCGGGGGGAGCAGAACCCACCCCCGCTTTGCTACCACATGGCCCCCAGTCTGCAGGGGGTGGTGCCTACACCCGCACCGAAAGTGCTAGACCCTCGAGATCTAGATAGGAGAGGAGAGCCGGCCGAGTACCTGCTTGCTTTCCCTCTTGAGGAGGACCAAGCAAGGAAGATTCGGATCGGAGCCCTACTCCCGAAGGAGGCCCGTGACCAGCTCCTCGCTTTCTTACGGGCTAATGCTGATGTCTTCGCATGGTCGGCATCTGATATGCCAGTATTTCGGAGGAAGTGATTACCCACCAGCTCAACATTAAGCTGGAGTGCCGACCCGTTCGGCAAAAGAAGAGGAGCTTCGCTCCTGACAGGCAGAAGGCGTGGATGAGGAGGTGCGAAAGTTATTGGCAGCCGGTCATATCCATGAGGTGCACTACCCCGACTGGCTGGCGAATGTCGTGATGGTTTGCAAGGCCAGTGGGAGCTGGAGGATGTGCATGGACTTCACCGATCTCAACAAGGCGTGCCCCAAGGACAGCTTCCCACTGCCCCGGATCGACCAGCTAGTGGACGCCACATCCGGACATGAAACTCTTAGCTTCATGGATGCATTTTTGGGGTACAACCAAATCAGGATGAACCCAGCTGATGAAGAAGCCACCTCCTTTGTTAATGAAAAAGGGATTTACTGCTACAAGGTGATTCCATTTGGGTTGAAGAATGTCGGAGCCACCTATCAGAGGTTGATGAATAAGGTCTTTGAGGACCAGATCGGGCGTAACATGGAGGTGTACGTGGACGATATGCTGACCAAGAGCACTAGTACTGCTGACCATGTCGCCGACCTCGCAGAGACCTTCAACAACCTGTGCCGGTACCGGATGAGGCTAAACCCCGCAAATATGATTTTGGGGTGGCAGCAGGCAAATTTCTGGGCTTTATGGTGACCCAATGGGGATCGAAGCTAATCCTGACAAGATTTAGGCTATCTTGGACATGAGGCCCCCAGCTAATAAGAAGGAGGTGCAACGCCTAACCGGAAGGGTTGCGGCCTTGAGTCGTTTCATGTCAAGGTTGGCAGAAAGGTGCCTGCCCTTCTTTAAGGCGCTGCGCAAGGTCAACAACTTCGAGTGGACAAAAGAGTGTCAGGACGCCTTCGAGGAGTTGAAGCATTTTCTATCCACTCCCCCGCTGTTGTCCAAGCCAAGGGGCGGAGAAGAGCTCTTTCTATACCTTGCAGCCTCCCCAGAGGCCGTTAGTTCTGTGCTCATGCGTATGGATGCCGACGGAGCACAGAGGCCGGTCTACTATACCAGCAAGATGCTTCATGATGCTGAGACTAGATATTCCAGGACTGAGAAGATCATTTTTGCCCTGGTGGTCTCTGCCCAGCGCTTCCGACCTTACTTCCAAGCTCATCCCATCATGGTGCTCCTGGACCAACCTCTTTGGACCATCTTATTCCTCTAGTCGGTTAGCTAAGTGGGCCATCAGCTGAGCAAGTTTGACCTATCTATTCGACCAAGGTCTGCCATGAAATCTCAAGTGTTAGCTAATTTCTTGGTCGAGTGTTCTTGGACCGAGAGATGTTCGAAGGAATCGCGTCCGGAGGTGCATGAGGAATCCTCCTCGATCGAGGAACCAGGGAGGAGGATTGGATCTTGCATGTAGATGGAGCAGCAAATTCTCAAGGAAGCGGGGCCGGGCTCATCCTTGCGAGCCCCGAGGGAGAGGTGGTGGAGTATGCCCTTCGGTTTCAATTCCCGGCCACTAATAACCAAGCGGAGTATGAAGCCTTGTTGGCGGAAATGAGGCTAGCTGAGGAGCTCGGTGCAGGGCGTCTGAGGGCCTTCACCGACTTCCAGCTCATTTCTAGGCAAGTGACTGGGGAATACGAAGCCAGAGACTCGACCATGTCCTTCTACCTGAACAAAGTGCAGTCCCAAGCCTCTCAGTTCTCTTACTTCCGCGTTAGCTACATTCCCCGAGCGGAGAACGCTAGGGCCGACGCGCTATCCCGATTAGCCACCTCGGCTGATGGAACCCTGGGAAGAATGTATGTGGAGCACTTGTAGACCCCGAGCATCGAAGCCACGGATGAGGCACTACCGGTTGAACAAGGGCCCTCCTGGATGGATGCCTATGTCCGGTATTTGGCCGACGGTACTCTCCCAGAAGACCCTACAGGCTACTCAGACGGTGGGCTTCGAAATTCCTGATGATGGACGGGAAGCTTTATCGAAGATCGTTTTCTTACCCGGTCCTTAAATGCGTCGGACCAGTCAAGGCAGACTACATCTTGCAGGAAATCCATGAGGGCATCTGCGGGAGTCACCTGGAGGGCAGGACCTTAGCTTACAAGGCCTTACGATAGGGGTACTACTGGCTGACCATGAGGGAAGACGCGGCCGAGCTTGTTAAGAAGTGTGATAGCTGCTAGCGCCACGCCAATGTTCAGCGACAGCCATCATCTCAGCTGACCCCCCTGGCGGCACCTTGGCCCTTCGCCCAGTGGGGTATGGACATCTTGGGACCATTCCCCCCAGCCTTCGGACAGCGCAAGTTCCTCCTAGTGGCCGTCGATTACTTCACCAAGTGGATTGAGGATGAAGCCCTTGCTAAGATCACTGAGAGTAAGGTAAGATCCTTCTTTTGGAAGTCTATCATATGCCGGTTTGGACTACAACACTCTGGTCACCGATAATAGCTGGCAGTTTGACAACGCGCCCTTCCAGGAATTCTGCTCTGAACTGGGCATACATCAGAGATTCACTTCTGTCGGGCATCCTCAAACCAACGGAGCAGCCGAAGTAACTAATCGCATCATTCTCCAAGGATTGAGAACCCGACTGGATGGTTGGAAGGGGTGGTGGGTGGAGGAACTCCACAATGTGCTATGGGCCTACCACACAACGCCACGAGCTCCCACCGGAGAGACCCCATTCAGCCTGGTCTTCAGTCCGAAGCTGTCATCCCGATGGAGATAGGTTCCCCGAGCCCTCGGGTGGAGTCGTACAGTGCGGAGGATAACCCGGACCAGCTACGAGCTAACCTTGACATGGTGGAGGAGGTGCGAGACCGAGCGCGACTTCGGATGGCGGTCTACCGACAACTAGCCACCAAATATTACAATGCCCGTGTGCGCCCCAAGACCTTCTTGCCGGGAGACCTGGTCCTTCGGTGAGCTGAAATCTCGAGGCCGATGGAAGGAGGCAAGCTAGCTCCGAACTGGGAGGGCCCTACCGGATCGCCGAAGCACTTCGTCACGGAGCATATAAGGTTGAAGAATTGGATGGGAGGCCGCTCCCTCGGACGTGGAACGCTGACAATCTCCGTCGATACTATCAATAGTACATTTTTTCTTACATTAAATACCGTACTTGTGTTCTATTGGGTTCTCAACCCTCATTTCACATCAATGAATTTGAGTTCTAGCATCTCAGTTTTTTCACAAAAAGCCCTGGGTCGGCCAAGCACGAAGCCTAGTGTACCACTGGCAGAGCGATGTACCATCGGCTCTCGACAACTAAAGCCCGACCCCCGATCGGCACAAAAAGCCTTGAGTCAGCCAGGCACGAAGCCCAGTGTACCACTGACAGAGCGATCTACCATCGGCTCTCGACAACTAAAGCCTAACCCTCGGTCGGCACAAAAAGCCCTGGGTCAGCTAGGCACGAAGCCCAGTGTACCACTAGTAGAGCGATGTACTATCAGCTCTCAACAACTAAAGCCCGACCCCCGGTCAGCACAAAAAGCCCTGGGTTAGCTAGGCACGAAGCCCAGTGTACCATTGGCAGAGCGATGTACCATCGCTCTCGACAACTAAAGCCCGACCCCGGTCGGCACAAAAAGCCTTGGGTCAGCCAGGCACGAAGCCCATGTACCACTGGCAGAGCGATGTACCATAGTCTCTCAAAACTAAAGCTCGACCCCCGGTCGGCACAAAAAGCCCTGGGTCAGCCAGGCACGAAGCCTAGTGTACCACTGGCAGAGCGATGTACCATCGGCTCTCGACAACTAAAGCTCGACCCCCAGTCGGCACAAAAAGCCCTGGGTCAACCAGGCACGAAGCCCAGTGTAAAAGCCAACCCCCGATCGGCACAAAAAGCCCTGGGTCAGCCAGCACGAAGCCCAGTGTACCACTGGCAGAGCAATGTACCATCGGCTCTCGACAACTAAAGCCCGACCCTCGGTCGGCACAAAAAGCCCTAGGTCAGCCAGGCACGAAGCCCAGTGTACCACTGGCAGAGCGATGTACCATCAGCTCTCGACAACTTAAGCCTGACCCCCGGTTGGCACAAAAAGCCTGGGTCAGCCAGGCATGAAGCCTAGTGTACCACTGGCAGAGCGATGTACCATCAGCTCTCGACAACTAAAGCTCGACCCTCGGTCGGCACAAAAAGCCCTGGGTCAGCCAGGCACGAAGCCCAGTGTACCACTAGTAGAGCGATGTACCATCGGCTCTCGACAACTAAAGTTCGACCCTCGGTCGGCACAAAAAGCTTTGGGTCAGCCAGGCACGAAGCCCAGTGTACCACTGGCAGAGCGATGTACCATCGGCTCTCAACAACTAAAGCCCGACCCCCGGTCAGCACAAAAAGCCCTGGGTCAGTCAGGCACGAAGCCCAGTGTACCACTGGCAGAGCGATGTACCATCAGCTCTCGACAACTAAAGCCCGACCTCCGGTCGGCATAAAAAGCCTGGGTCAGCCAGGCATGAAGCCCAGTGTACCACTGGCAGAGCGATGTGCCATCGGCTCTCGACAACTAAAGCCCGACCCTCAGTCGGCACAAAAAGCCCTGGGTCAACCAGGCACAAAGCACAGTGTACCATTGGCAGAGCAATGTACCATTGACTCTCAACAACTAAAGCCCGACACCCGGTCGGCACAAAAAGCCTGGGTCAGCCAGGCACGAAGCCCAGTGTACCACTAGCAGAGCGATCTACCATCGGCTCTCGAAACTAAAGCCCGACCCCCGGTCGGCACAAAAAAGCCCTGGGTCAGCGAGGCATAAAGCCCAGTGTACCACTGGCAGAGCGATGTATCATCGGTTCTCGACAACTAAAGCCCAACCCCCGGTCGGTACAAAAAGCCCTGGGTCAGCCAGGCACGAAGCCCGGTGTACCACTGGTAGAGCGATGTACCATCGGCTCTCGACAACTATAGCCCGACCCCCGGTCGGCACAAAAGCCCTAGGCCAGCCACGCATGAAGCCGAGCGCATCCTTGGCAAAGCTGCATGCAAGCAGCCCTTGGATGTTCGAGTCCTAGCCTCCCGAGTCCGGTGCTCCATCAGTCGCCGGAGTCCATATTCTCTGACTCTAGGATTCGGTCTTATGAGACTAAGTCGAGGTTGTTCGAGAATGAATTAAAGGTTATTCCTCAGCACCGACGATGCCCTTAGGGGTCCCACGTCGGTAACCAAGGGACTTGAGGAAAGGACGCAATAGGATGAAGACAAATTTGTTGAAGAAAATAATATATTTCATTAACTAAAAAGTTCTTACAAAACGCCGACCAAGCCGGACTTGCAAAAAAAAAAGGGGGGGGGTACAATGAGAAGCTCATGGCTCGGCTGGCACATGCTCGTCGTCAGATGAGCCGACCTTGGAAAGACGTTCCGGCTCGACTTCAAGGGCCTGTGGAAAGTCCAGGTCTTGAGCGACCTTTTCCTTTCCACGCTGGAACCTTGAAGATACGCCTCCGCTGAAGCTTCAGTCATCTCATCCGTGAAGCGCTCGGATGCCCAAAACTCTTCAATAACCCTAGCGGCCCTAGCCTCCACAGCTGCCTCCACTTCAGCAGCTTGAGCCTCTCTCTCTGCGGCCAGAGATGCCACCGCTATCCTCTCGGCCTCCAGGGCACGATCTCTCTCCTCCTCAACTTTCTTTGCCCTCTCCTCGGCCTCCTTTGCCCTTTCCTTGGCCTCTCGCCCTCTCCTTGGCCCTCCTTGCCTTCTCTTCGGCCTCGCCCATCTGATTCTCGGCCGCCTGGATGGTCGCGGCCAACTCTAAATGTGAAGTTCTCGGGCCGCGACAGTGCTCTCGGTCTCCATTAGCTAGCTGAGAGCTGCCCGCAGACGGTTGGCCTCAACTTCCGCCCGGCTCTCGGCCGCTCTTATCTCATCAGCCCGGGCGGTCCTAGCTGATTCCAAGGCCCTCTCGGCCGCTTCTGCTCGAGAGCGAGCCTCCTCCGCCTCCTTCTAGGCCTCCCGCATGAGGGTCTTTCCCCCATGGATGACCTCCCTCGTAGCGGCCAAGGAGTTTGCAATCTGTAGTTAGACCTCATGTCAAAAAGAGAGAGGAAGAATAAAGGGGGAATCCAAAAGCGAGAAGCTGTGAGTCTACTTACTTTGACCAGGGCCGCGTAGGACTCTCGGAAGAAAGTAGCCGCCTTTAACTGGCTGAGCTCTTCCTGAACCTCGGGCACGAAGATTGACGAGATGAGCCACTCCGCTCAGCGTCCATCGTCTAGAATGGAGTCCCGGTGCAGCCTTTGCCTGGCTCCATTCCCTCCTGCAGCCCCTGCGGTTTCGGATTCAGCGCATGGGGGGCTGCTTGCCGGTGTCTGCTCCGAAGATGGACCTACAGCCCCCGATGGTCCCTCTCCCCAGTTCCTTGTTACCTCTGCAAGAGCTGATCCGCGGGAGGTGGGAGGTTCCTCCGCTGTCGCTGGCTCCTCCGTGGCCAGCTCCACCATCGCCGGCTCCTCCACCATTGTCGGCTCCTCCGCGGTCGGCTCTGCTGTCGCTACCTCCTCGGCCACTGCCCTTTTAGGTGGGGTGTCGGCCGTCAAATCGATCTCCGGGGCAGCCGAAGGCTCTTGCGGTGCAGGTGGCTCGGGCACCCGCACTGTCAGGTGTTTCGGGGCCGGCACTTGCAGCCCCTCACTCGGCCCCTCCCGGGCCCTCCTTTTAGCCGCGACCTTCATGAGTTTGCGGGTTGGGATTTTCATAGCTGTGTAACATCGGCAGAGTTCAATAAAAAAAACGATGAAACAGGAAGACTTTGACTAAGTATAAGGGAGACTTACCACGATGGGAAATGAGATCCGCTGACTGGAGGTTTTCCTCTATTAGAAGCATGTTGTACCGAGGGATGTCGGTAGCCAACAGCTGCCCCAATGCTTCCTTATCACCGGGGTGGACAGTGGAATTCGTATTACCTCGGAGGTTGGGGTCCCCCCACCGGGACCTAACTTGATCAAGATCGGCAAAAAAGAACCGGGATTTTTACCCCTTGATGAAGGAAGAAAGAAGAAGCTTAAGGACTCGATCGGGTCGGGGCTAAAACAGCCACCAACCCTTCTAAGCCTGGAGGATGTAAAAAGAGCAAAAAGAGAGACTCTAGGGGTAACGTGGAGATGATGGCCGAGGACGACGAAGGCACTAACAACTCAGAGGGAGTTCGGGACCAGCTGAGAAGGGGTCAGGGAGTAATAGTCGAGGAGGTTCACAAAAAAATAAGGAAGGGGTATGCGGAGGCCCACCCTCAGAGAAATCTCGTAAATAGCCACTCGGCCCGGTCGAGAGGAGATCACTATATCATCAGGAGTCGGAAGATAGAGCCCAACATCCTGAGAGATTTAGTAACGGGCCTAGATGTTCGCCAAATCCTGGCCTATCACCGTGGAGGCAACCCCTTCCAGGGATCCGCCTTCACCCGTGAGGAGGTGCCGGCTTTCGCTCGGCATCTCCTCGATGGGGCCACGCCAGCCGCCGCCGGATGCCTCCCTGCGGGAGCCTCCCCGGCGACCCGCCGTCGGGCCAAGGGACGCGGTCCTTCGAATCAGAGGACCACTCAAGAGGAGGTGAAGGAGAAGGGAAAGAGGAAGGAGAGGCATGAAGCCTCCCAGGAGGAGAACGATCCTCTGAATCGTCCTCCGAGGTCCAGGACTGGGAGCTCATTGTTGGAAGAAGAAATAGAAAGGTCTAGAAGGGACGAAGATCTGACCTGGGGAAGAAAATGGCATGCATGGAATCTCAGATTGCAGGGAGGGCCAGGAGGCGGAAGGTCAGGGAGCCAGGGGAAGAAGACAATGGAAGCAGGAGCAATATGGCCAGATTCAACCCCCACCCGAGTTTTATTGGATTTGAATTATCCCGCCTTGTCTCATCAGCCATGTGGACTCTCACTGTAGGCAGGGCTGCCTCGATGATTGCTTGGTGCGTGGTATGATCCGCCTCCGGTCAGCGATGAGACGCCGCTGACATCATCGTTATGATGGGCAATGATAGCGCCACCTTCCGCACAGACTTCGGAGTATCAACCTTGCCTCGAGGACGATCGTCGTGGATCGGGTGGATGGTAGTGGCCGTCCTTTCACATCCCCACTTGATGCCCGCATAAATTCATTGCAATGCTCAGAGACACGCGTCCGGGGGTGGTTCGCAAAGGGCGAGGATCAGCCACTTGGGAGGTGACACCCCTTTCGCCTCGCTGGGATGGGCCCGCTTCACCTCAGGGGTGAGGGGGCATCTGATATGGCTGATCTAGCGTCGTCAGAATAAATGATAACGGCGACTGACGGAGGCCCTCTCGGCCTCCTGAGCCCCCCCTCTCGGTGTCGGCCTCAAGCCACAGCTCCCGGGCCTCATGAACAGTATCTCAACCCCTGAGACCCCCTCGGTCTTGGGCTGCATGAACAGTGCTTGGCCTCGAGTTCCGCTCTCGGCCTCAAGCCACAGCTCCTGGGCCTCATGAACAGTATCTCAGCCCCCGAGGCCCCCTCGGTCTTGGGCTGCATGAACAGTGCTTGGCCTCGAGTTCCGCTCTCGGCCTCAAGCCATAGCTCCCGGGCCTCATGAACAGTATCTCAGCCCCCGAGACCCCCTTAGTCTCGGGCTGCATAAACAGTGCTTGGCCTCGAGTTCCACTCTCGGCCTCAAGCCACAGCTCCCGGGCCTCATGAACAGTATCTCAGCCCCCGAGACCCCCTCGGTCTCGGGCTGCATGAACAATGCTTGGCCTCGAGTTCAACTCTCGGCCTCAAGCCACAGCTCCCGGGCCTCATGAACAGTATCTCAACCCCCGAGACCCCCTCGGTCTCGGGCTGCATGAACAGTGCTTGGCCTCAAGTTCCACTCTCGGCCTCAAGCCACAGCTCCCGAGCCTCATGAACAGTATCTTAACCCCCGAGACCCCCTCGGTCTCGGGCTGCATGAACAGTGCTTAGCCTCGAGTTCCGCTCTCGACCTCAAGCCACAACTCCCGGGCCTCATGAACAGTATCTCAACCCCCGAAACCCCTTCGGTCTCGGGTTGCATGAACAGTGCTTGGCCTCGAGTTCCACTCTTGGCCTCAAGCCACAGCTCCCGGGCCTCATGAACAGTATCTCAACCTCCGAGACCCCCTCGGTCTCAGGCTACATGAACAATGCTTGGCCTCGAGTTCCGCTCTCGGCCTCAAGCTATAGCTCCCGGGCCTCATGAACAGTATCTCAACCTCCGAGACCCCCTCGGTCTCGAGCTGCATGAACAGTGCTTGGCTTCGAGTTCCGCTCTCGGCCTTAAGCCACAGCTCCCGGGCCTCATGAACAGTATCTCAACCCTCGAGACCCCTCGGTCTCGGGCTGCATGAACAGTGCTTGATGCATGATCCGGCCCACTCTGGGCCACCTGGCATACTCGCGTAATCTGTCGCACATCCATAGCAGGGTGCGGCCATACCTCATAACGGCATATGGTCCATCACCTGTCTGTCACTGTGCATGGCCATACCCCGTTACAGCGTACGGTTCACCATCTGCCCACAACTGTGCGCGGTCACATCCGGCGGTGGCGCGCACCACGTACAACCACCGCACGAGACACCTGTGAGGCCGCACTGGCAGGTGACATGGGACACCTCCGGCATGTATGGCGATAGTACAATCAGTGACTGTCAGCCTCATCTTTTGTTCGTTATTGAATGGGGCACCTTGAAATCAACAATCTTCGGGAATAAAAGGGGTATATTCGAGCAGGTATAAAAGCATACGCTCACGCTGTAAGTATGGATCCTTAAACTCTGATTTTCCTAGCTCCTTCCGGCTAGTTAAGCCCCAATTGTCTAGCTTCCTGGGAGCTAGACAGCTCTCGTCTGTTCCCGAGTGACTAACTTGAGCGTCGGAGGGTCCCCATTGGAGCATCCGGTCTCCAGGAACTTTTCTTGCAGGAGTCCGATGAGAAGAACGTCTGTTTCTCCTACGCTCGAGGAAAGTGACTTACATCAACAGGAGCAATTTTTACATCGAAAGAGAACCCTTTGATGGGTCAGAGTTTAAGTTACTCTTCGTTTGTTTGCTTCCAATAATATCAATTTTTCCTTAGATGCGAGATGTTTTTATCTTTTTTCTTGACTCGATTTCTTGATTTGGCTATAAAATTTTATAGCTCATATGATATTTGGGTCAATATTCTTTTTTTAATGTTATTGGTGCTCCACTCTTATATCTTTTTTCTTGATCAGATTTCTTGATTTGACTATAAAATTTTGCGAATCATCTGCTTTTATCTCTTTTTCTTGACTGGATTTCTTGATTTGGCTACAAAATTCTGTGAATCATATGATATTTGAGTCAAAGATTTTTTTTTTCTAATGTTATTGGTACTCCATTATTATTTCATGCTTTTAGAAGTATAATGAACTATTTTGATGAGTGAAGTATTCAATAGTTTGCTACTCTTTCTCTCTCTTTATCTATCTATATATCTATCTCTATCTCTCTATTCTTACAAATTCACTTCACTAAGATTTTGAAAAAAATCCTTTAGAATGGAAAAGTAGAGTATTTTCGTAGATCATGTCAAACGATGGATGGTTTTTAATTTAATAATTTTAGACACTATGTAAAAATATCACGTAATACTTCTCGCAACATCAAAATTTGAAGGTTAAGCCAACTCATCCTTTACCTATTATTGGTTCTGAATATATAATTCATAAGAAAGAACCCTTTCATATGAACTTACAAGTAGTCTTCATCAACTTACTAATAGGTTATGGATTGATGGGAATATAAAATTTAATGACAATAAAAAAATAATCAGACTAGTATGTTCTGATAATAATTAAGTAATTTATTAATGAAAATCCTTACACTTTATTCCTGTTGCCCTTCTCATGCTTTTTTTCATCCTCGAAATAAGAGGAAGGTTGCAAGCCCCTTTTAGTCTACTTTAATCTAAAATTTTAAATTAATTATTTTTTAAAATTTAAAAATACTTTTATCTTATATATTTTTACTTATTTTGTTTTTATTTTTTTACAATTTTTAAATTTAGAATCAAGATAAATTTAAATTTAAATTTAATAATAAAGAAATAAAAAAAATCTATTTTTTATTATATTATACAATTATATTATAATAATATCAAACATATCAGCTCCCATGCAACTACTTATTTTATATTTTTTTCATTATATTTTCTCTTCTATCCATTCAGACTTTCTCCTTTAGTTTAGATTAGTCCTATGACTTATGCATTATTATTATATTTCATAATATAATATGTGCATGTATATATATCTACGAATGAAGAACAAAATGTGTACCTTAAAATATCATATTATATTATATATTATAATTTTTAATACTATATTATGTAATATGAATTAATATAAATATAATTATGAGAGAAAAAATTGTAAATTTTTTTTAATATAGCTAGGAATTAATTTGGACATTTTTTTAAAGACAACCCGTGCAACTCTTCTTCAGTAACCAGGAAATATCAAGGAAAGATGGATGTTTTATTGCATCAAAAAGAGGTAACATAAGAATGGATGCTATTTCAGAAATAACAAAAGTCAATGGTTTGGTTAACCTGAAACTCATGTTATTTCAACAATTTTTGGTTCTATATATAAATTATTAAAAAATGTTATTGAAAAATGATTGTTATATATAAAGTGGAAACAAAGAGAAATGTTCTCATGTTTCCGCACGGCAGCAGCTTTAATATATAAATCATAGAGAAATTAAATTAGAGAGAAATTGAAGACCCAAATTGTCACCTTGGACTACAAATATTGAGTTTAATAAATTGTTAGCTAGAATGGCATGCGGTAATTTACTATTTGATTTTAAGGTGAGCTGAAAGTGAAGGTGAAGGGATTTTCGATTGACTTGATCCGGGTATGTATTTGTATATATATATATATATATATATATATATATATATATATATATATATATATATATATATATATATATATCCTGTAATTTGTGATAGATATTTAGTTGAACTAGAACTAGCTATATTTAGATTAGTAGCATACTTTTGGTGTTATTTGTGCACTAGTGCAGCCAATATTGGGAATTTCTATTTGCACCGCTCCAGTTGCTTAGTACACCCTTCAATTTAAAAAAAAAAATCATAAACTACTCTTAGCATTTCCGATGCCCCCCTCCTCTCATCTCCCTCCTTGGCACGTCCTTCATCCCTCCCTTCGATCCCCATCTCGTCCCCTCCCGTTTCCGGCACCGCCCCCACCCACTCCTTGGCTCTGGTCTCCTTTTCACTCTCCAGCCTCGATGCCCAGGGAGAAGGGAGACGGTGCCAGAGAGAGTGAGGAGGAGACCGGGACCGAGGGAAGGGGATGGATGGGAGGCGGTGCCAAAGACTGGAGAGGAGGAAACGGGGGCCGAAGGAGGGATGGGGGTGGTGCCAGAGAGGTAGGAGGAGAGGGGATGCGCCCATGCCGGGAAAGAAAGGGGGGAAGAAGGAGATGGGTCACCGGGGTGCTAAAGTAGTTTAATTTTTTTTTAATTTAGGAGGTGTATTGTGCAATGGAGCGGTGCAAATAGAAATTCCCCCAATATTTTACAATAATGTGAGATCGCATCAATAGCTCAATAAACGATCTCATTTTCAATAATTTAATTAAAAGTGAGATTTGCGAGACCAATTTTGTAGAATTTTGAAACTAAACAATATACTCTAAAAAACAACAAGAAGATAATCCCATCTATATCACAAAGAATAATATTCCTTGATCAGTAATTTAGATATAAAAGCAGAAATATAGGTGATATAAAGGAAAATTGTACGTTACCATCTCTCATATAAGCATCAGACTGAGAAGATATACTCCATTAAAATTCATTATCATCTATCGTAGGAGGATCAATATATCACATAAAATAATCAGCCAATGCTACGCTGCCACCTCTCAAAGCAATTGCCCTTGAATTCCTAGAATTAGAGGAATGTTCCTCCTCCACAGAAGATGGTGATCATAAAACAGAAAGAAGGGAAGCTCCTAACTTCTTTCGAGATTGTTAGGAAAATAAGACACTGCCAGGCAAAGCCATCAAAGGGCTTCAGAGAAAAAAGACAAACCAAGAGTATGCTGTGGCGTAAATCATCATGGAACACAATGTATAATAGCTTCTGTGGACACTAGAAAGTATATGAGAAAGGTAAATTGTAAGGGATCCAAAATGTTTTAAGCACTATCTTAAGGGGTGTTTAGAAGTAGCAGATAATTATCCAGATTATCGATAATTTAAATAAAACATGTTGCTGCTGAAATATGTCCTCCGGCTCGGGCGCGATCGGACTGCAGCGTGGGCTCCCTCCTGGGCGGACCTGCAAGACAGTCCTCACGCGAGAGGCGTTGGGGGTGGCCCTATGCGGAAGACCCTCCGATGCTCAAGTCAGTGAAGACCAGCAATCAACAAATATAGGGAGAAGGATCCCTGAGGAAGAGTTCCTCCGAGCTCTCGTGGGAGCTTTTATGGCGGAGTATGAGAACTGTGAATGAAAAATGGGCATAGAATAACCATACCTGAGAGGCTTAAGGGTGGTAGTATTTATAGGCGGTCACCTGACTTCTTGGACGTGCTCTGGATGAGGTCTGAAAGTTGTTGGGATTCGAAACGGATTCAAATCAGGTTGTTACAGGGCCGGTAGGATCCGTATCTGGTTAGTTAGAGATCGACGGCTGGGAGGCGGGGAGAGTTGGCCGATGGCTCGAGACTCAGTGGCTGCGTGGTCCCTAGGCCACTATTGTAGGTCCTAGGCCACGTCTTGGCATGATTCCTTATTTGGAATCTTATTCTGTTACAGTTAATTTAAACTCTCCCACGCCAGATTCTGCAGAGGTCTGAAGTAGCTCGGATCGAATGGCCGAGGAATAGTCTGGCCTTGATGGCAGAAGTATAAGAATAGCTCGGGTTGCTGAGGCATAAGGTTGGCTGAATCTGCCGAAGTATAATGTGGTCGGCCGAGTCAGACTTCTGTGAAGCATGGAGTCAAGAACTCCTTGTCTCGGCTTCATGACGCCATCCTTCCCGCAAGGGGGCCAAAATGGTAGCTATAAATGCCTTAATAATGAAAGGAAATAAGGCATTAAATGCCTTAAAGCAGGTGGATGCACATGGCCTTTATGAGGCCATAATTGCGTTGGCGTGAGGGACATAGCGCGGTTGTGAAAACTGAGCTAGAGTGCTGAGGTATATTAGCCGAGGCATGTTGGCTGAACTATGCTGAAGCTGGCTGATGCTGAGGCTGGCCGAGCTATGATGGCTGAGCTATGTTGGCCGAGCGATGCTGAAGCTGGCTGAGGCTGACTGGCCGAGCTATGATCGCCGAGCTATGTTGGCTGAGCTATGCTGAAGCTGGCTGAGGCTGAGGCTGGCCAAGCTATGTTGGCCGAGCTATGCTGAGGCTGGCCGAGCTATGTTGGCCGAGCTATGCTGAAGCTGGCCGAAGCTGAGGCTGGCCGAGCTATGATGGCAGAGCTATGTTGGCCGAGCTATGCTGAAGCTGGCTGAAGCTGAGGCTGGCCGAGCTATGATGGCCGAGCTATGTTGGCCGAGAAATGCTGAAGCTGGCTGAGGCTGAGGCTGGCCGAGCTATGTTGGCCGAGCTATGCTGAAGCTGGCTGAGGCTGAGGTTGGCGAGCTATGATGGCCGAGCTATGTTGGCCGAGCTATGCTGAAGCTGGCTGAGGCTGAGGCTGGCCGAACTATGATGGCCGAGCTATGTTGGCCGAGCTATGCTGAAGCTGGCTGAGGCTGAGGCTGGCCAAGCTATGATGGCCGAGCTATATTGGCTGAGCTATGCTGAAGCTGGCTGATGCTGAGGCTGGCCAAGCTATGATGACCGAGCTATGTTGGCCGACTATGCTGAAGCTGGCTGAGGCTTGAGGCTGGCCGAGCTATGTTGGAATTGGCTTGAATAAGAGCGGCAAGGCATGGCTCGGCCTAAATGAAGCGGGGCTTGAGTGCCAAGGCATGCTTTCTCCTTTCTTTTTATTCCATTAAATGCTGGCCAAGTCATTATGAACGTTTCTGCACCATTAAATGCTCCAGCCTATTGACTTGACTGCCGATATTAATGATGGGGCCCTTGGGAGAACCCACGCACATGACGTGGCCCTTTTTCCTTCTTGTTCTCTTTCTTCATTTGCTAGAATGTTGCGCCAACAGGCCAGCTGGCAAACAGGGCATTTGGATTGGGCACGACCTCATCGCCAATGTGAGCGATCAATAATGTAATGACAATTTTACCCCTCAACACATGCCCCCCACTCCCTAGTCCGAAGTGTAACTTCGGATATAGGGGTAAATTCTGGAGCAATCTTATTTGGGGAACATGTCATTCGATCCTCTGTAGATGAAGTGTTTATCTCTGTGTAGGTTAGAGAAAGGCATGGGCGGCCCTCTTATTGAAGTAAAATAAGGTGCTTTAGTTGCACTAGAGTGTCCGAGAAATTATCCGGCTGGGACGAAGCTTTAGTGTTGTATCACTCGGATTGGCCGAGGCTTTTGATAGTAACAGATGCATTCCGGCTCTAGCCGAGGCTTTTGATAGTAAGAGATGCACTCCGGCTCTAGAAATTTATTACTCGATCGTTGTCGAGCCTTCAGAAATATATTACTCGGTTGTTGCCGAGCCTTCAAGAGATTTATTACTCGGTTGTTGCCGAGTCTTTAGGAAATTTATTACTCGGTTGTTGCCGAGCCTTTATGATTATGTTTTACTTGGCGCTGCCAAAGTACGGAGACCGTTACCCGGTTGTAGCCGAGGCTTCAAAATAATAAATTACTCGGTGTTACCGAGCCTTCAAATAATAAATTACTCGGTGTTGCCGAGCCTTTCTCGGTTGTAACCGAGGCTTCCAAATAATAAATTACTCGGTGTTGCCGAGCCTTCAAATAATAAATTACTCGGTGTTGTTGAGCCTTCCCAACGGTTGAAATAATAAATTTCAACAGATTTGTTACTCGGTTGTTGCCGAGCCTTCAAGAAATTTATTACTCGGTTGTTGCCGAGTCTTTAGGAAATTTATTACTGATTGTTGCAGGATTATTTTTACTTGGCGCTGCAGGTACGGAGACCGTTACTCGATTGTAGCCGAGGCTTCAAAATAATAAATTACTCGGTGTTGCCGAGCCTTCAAATAATAAATTACTTGATGTTGCCGAGCCTTCCAAAGATGCTACTCGGTTGTAACCGAGGCTTCCAAATAATAAATTACTCGGTGTTGCCGAGCCTTCCCAAGATGCTACTCGGTTGTAACCGAGGCTTCTAAATATTAATTTACTCGGTGTTGCCGAGCCTTCAAATAATAAATTACTCAGTGTTGCCGAGCCTTCAATATTATATTTATTGCTCGGTTGTTGCCGAGCTTTCAAGAAATTTATTACTTGGTTGTTGCCGAGTCTTTAGGAAATTTATTACTCGGTTGTTGCGAGCCTTCAATATTATATTTTACTTACACTGCCAAGGTACGGAGATTGTTACTCGATTATTGCCGAGCCTTCAATATTATATTTTACTTGGCGCTGCCAAGGTACGAAGATTGTTACTTAGTTGTAGCCGAGCCTTCAAGATTATATTTTACTTGGCGCTGCCAAGGTACGGAGATTGCTCGGCCCGACCGAGGATTTATATGACATACATGCTTCTCATTGTAACTTTCAAAGAGAGTTATAAAAATTTCGTAGGCCTTTTAAAAACTGAATTTAATTCAATGAATAAAAATGGGTCTAGAAAGAGCATACTTTTATGGATGAATTTATTACTCGGTTGTTGCCGAGTCTTCAGAAATATATTACTCGGTCTTTGGCCGAGGCTCTGAAATTTATTACTCGGTTGTTGCCGAGCCTTTAGAAATATATTACTCGGTTGTTGCGAGCCTTCAGAAATATATTACTCGGTTGTTGCCGAGTCTTCAGGAAATTTATTACTCGGTTGTTGTCGAGCCTTCATTATTATATCTTACTTGGCGCTGCCAAGGTACAGAGATCGTTACTCAGTTGTAGCCGAGCCTTCAAGATTATATTTTACTTGGCGCTGCCAAGGTACGGAGATCGTTACTCGGTTATAGCGAGCCTTCAAGATTATATTTTACTTGGCGTTGCCAAGGTACAGAGATCGCTCGGCCCGGTCGAGGATTTATATGACCTGCTTCTCATTGTAACTTTCAAAGAGAGTTATAAAAATTTTGCAGGCCTTTTAAAAACTGAATTTAATTCAATGAATAAAAATGGGTTTAGAAAGAGCATACTTTTATGGATGAATTTATTACTTGATTGTTGCCAGCCTTCAGAAATATATCACTCGGTCTTTAGTCGAGGCTCTAGAAATTTATTACTCGGTTGTTGCCGAGCCTTTAGAAATATATTACTCGGTTGTTGCCGAGCCTTCCCAAGATGCTACTCGGCTGTAACCGAGGCTTCCAAACATGTCACTTGGTTGTAACCGAGGATTCCAAATAATAAATTACTCGGTGTTGCAGAGCCTTCAAATAATGAATTACTCGGTGTTGCTGAGCCTTCAAGATTAATAACAAACTTCCTTCGGCTTTTAGCCGAGGGTTCTGATATGTCACTCGGTCTTGGCCGAGGTTTCAGATAAATAGGAGATGCACTCCGGCTCTGGCCGGGGCTTCCGATAATAAGAGATGCACTAGATGCACTCCGGCTCTGGCCGAGGCTTACACACTTCGGCTTTGGCCGGGGCTTCCGTAATAAGAGATGCACTCCGGCTCTGGCTGGGGCTTCCGATAATAAGAGATGCACTCTGGCTCTGGCCGGGGCTTATGCACTTCAGCTCTAGCCAGGGCTTCTGGTAATAAGAGATGCACTCCGACTCTGGCCAGGGCTTCCGATAATAAGAGATGCACTCTGGCTCTGGCCGGGGCTTATGCACTTCGGCTCTAGCCGGGGCTTCCGGTAATGAGAGATGCACTCCGGCTCTGGTCGGGGCTTCCGATAATAAGAGATGAACTCCGGCTCTGGCCGGGGCTTATGCACTTCGCTCTGGCCAGGGCTTCCGGTAATAAGAGATGCACTCCGGCTCTGACCGGGGCTTTCGATAGTAAGAGATGCACTCCGGCTCTAGCCGAGGCTTTTGATAGTAAGAGATGCACTCCGGCTCTGAAAATTATTACTCGGTCGTTATCGAGCCTTCAGAAATATATTACTCGGTTGTTGCCGAGGTACGGAGACCGTTACTCGGTTGTAGCCGAGCCTTCAAGATTATATTTTACTTGGCACTGCAAGGTACGGAGACCGTTACTCGATTAGCCGAGCCTTCAAGATTATATTTTACTTGGCGCTGCCAAGGTATAGAGACCATTACTCGATTGTAGCCGAGCCTTCAAGATTATATTTTACTCGGCGCTGCCAAGGTACGGAGACCGTTACTCGATTGTAGCCGAGCCTTCAAGATTATATTTTACTTGGTGCTGCCAAGGTATGGAGACTGTCACTCGATGGTAGCTGAGCCTTCAAGATTATATTTTACTTGGCGCTGCCAAGGTACGGAGACCGTTACTCTGTTGTAGCCAAGCCTTCAAGATTATATTTTACTTGGTGCTGCCAAGGTATGGAGACCGTTACTCGGTTGTAGCCGAGGCTTCAAAATAATAAATTACTCAGTATTGCCGAGCCTTCCCAAGATGCTACTCGGTTGTAACCGAGGCTTCCAAATAATAAATTACTCTGTGTTGCTGAGCCTTCAAATAATAAATTACTCGGTGTTGCTGAGCCTTCCCAAGATACTACTTGGTTGTAACCGAGGCTTCCAAATATTAATTTACTCGGCGTTGCCGAGCCTTCCCAAGATGCTACTCGGTTGTAACCGAGGCTTCCAAATATTAATTTACTCGGTGTTGTCGAGCCTTCAATATTATATTTATTGCTTGGTTGTTGCCGAGTATTCAGGAAATTTATTACTTGGTTGTTGCCGAGCTTTCAAGAAATTTGCTACTCGATTGTTGCCGAGCCTTCAAGAAATTTATTACTCGGTTGTTACCGAGCCTTCAAGAAATTCAAGAAATTTATTACTCGGTTGTTGTCGAGCCTTCAAGAAATTTGTTACTCGGTTGTTGCCGAGCCTTTAAGAAATTTATTACTCGGTTGTTGCCGAGTCTTTAGGAAATTTATTACTCGGTTGTCCTTCAAGATTATATTTTACTTGGCGCTACCAAGGTAAGAAGCCGAGCCTTCAAGATTATATTTTACTTGGCACTGCCAAGGTACGGAGATCGCTCGGCCCGGCCGAGGATTTATATGACCTGCTTCTCATTGTAACTTTCAAAGAGAGTTATAAAATTTTATGGGCCTTTTTAAAACTGAATTTAATTCAATGAATAAAAATGGGTCTAGAAAGAGCATACTTTTATGGATGAATTTATTACTCGGTTGTTGCCGAGCCTTCAAAATATATCACTCGGTCTTTGGCCGAGGCTTTGGAAATTTATTACTCGGTTGTTGCCGAGCCTTTAGAAATATATTACTCGGTTGTTGCCGAGCCTTCCCAAGATGCTGCTCGGCTGTAACCAAGGCTTCCAAAACATGTCACTTGGTTGTAACCGAGGCTTCCAAATAATAAATTACTTGGTATTGCCGAGCCTTTAAATAATGAATTACTTGGTGTTGCCGAGCCTTCAAGATTAATAACAAACTTCCTCCGGCTTTTAGCCAAGGGTTCTGATCTGTCACTCGGTATTGGCTGAGGTTTCAGATAAATAGGAGATGCACTCCGGCTCTGGCCAGGGCTTCCGATAATAAGAGATGCACTCCGGATCTGGCCGGGGCTTTCGATAATAAGAGATACACTCCGGCTCTGGCTGGGGCTTACACACTTCGCTCTGGCCGGGGCTTCCGGTAATAAGAGATGCACTCCGGCTTTGGCCAAGGCTTCTGATAATAAGAGATGCACTCCGGCTCTAGCCAGGGCTTACGCACTCTGGCTCTGGCCGGGGCTTCCGATAGTAAGAGATGCACTCTGGCTCTGGCCGGGGCTTATGCACTTCGGCTCTGGCCGAGGCTTCCGGTAATAAGAGATGCACTCCGGCTTTGGCTGGAGCTTATGCACTTGGCTCTGGACGGGGCTTCCAGTAATAAGAGATGCACTCCGGCTTTGGTCGGGGCTTCCGATAATAAGAGATGCACTCTGGCTCTGGCCGAGGCTTATGCACTTCGGCTCTGGCCGGGGCTTCCAGTAATAAGAGATGCACCCGGCTCTGGCCGGGGCTTCTGATAATAAGAGATGCACTATGGCTCTGGCCGGGGCTTTCGATAATAAGAGATGCACTCCGGCTCTGGCCGGGGCTTACGCACTTTGGCTCTGGCCGGGGCTTCCGGTAATAAGAGATGCACTCTGGCTCTGGCCGAGACTTCGATAATAAGAGATGCACTCCGGCTCTAGCCGGGGCTTACGCACTTCGGCTCTGGCCGGGGCTTCTGATAATAAGAGATGCACTCCAGCTCTGGCCGGGCTTCCGATAATAAGAGATGCACTCCAGCTCTGGCCGGGGCTTATGCACTTTGGCTATGGCTGGGGCTTCCGGTAATAAGAGATACACTCCGGCTTTGGCCGAGGCTTCCGATAATAAGAGATGCACTCTGGCTCTGGCCGAGGCTTATGCACTTCGGCTCTGGCCGGGGCTTCTGGTAATAAGAGATGCACTCTGACTCTGGCCGGGGCTTCCGATAATAAGAGATGCACTACGGCTCTGGCTGGGGCTTATGATAATAAGAGATGCACTCCGGCTTTAACCGGGGCTCGGAGATCAGGGACTCGGCCTAGCCGAGGTTGGAGATTAAGGCTCAGCCCTACCGAGATTCGAAGATTAAGGCTCGGCCCTGCCGAGGCACGGAGATCAGAACTCGGCCCAACCAATGTTCGGAGATTTCCTGGTCGAGGAAACAGCTCGATCGTGCCGAGAGTTAGCAAGTGTCATCCATTTTTTCATTATGATTTTTTGGAGAAGTGATTGTGGTGACCATGCCATAAATCATAAAAGCAATATGCCAACAAAATTAATGAGGCGGGCCTGTAGAAGGCATACCCTACTGATGATATCCGCGGAGGTTGTTTGAATTTCACGTCCGAGGAATAGATTTTCTGTTCAGATCCTGGAGCTTGTAGGTGCCATAGGGGCCTTCCTAGTTCGGAACCAGCTTTCCTTGCTCCAGCGGTTTGGAGACGGATGCTCTCCGGAGGACAAGATCACCGGACGAGAAAGATTTCTCTTTGACTCTAGAGGCATGATAGCACCCGTGGAGAGGGAAGTCCTATCTCCACGGGGATGATAGCTTCCGCACCGAAGGCCATCCGGAATGGGGTCCCGCCTGTGGGAACTCTCTGGGTGGTGTGGTAGGCCCACTGGCTGAGGCTGAAGCTGGCCGTCGGACTTCTGTAAAGCATGGAGTCAAGAACTCCTTGTCTTGGCTTTATAACGCCATCTTTCCTCACACAAAAGGTGCCAAGGGGGCAACGTGGCAGCCATAAATGCCTTAATGATGGAAGGAGATAAGACATTAAATGCTTTAAAGCAGGTAGATGCACATGGCCTTTATGAGGCCATAAATGCCTTGGTGCGCATAGGATGCCAAGGCAAGGAGAAGGCGAGACGGCGTCGAGTCGTGGTGAGAGGACACCGGAGAGAGGGATCGGGCCCGCCGAGATCTGGGGAGATCCTTATCGCAGCCCCCTTGCGGGACTGGTATGGCCTCCTTGGGTCGGTGTGGGGGATCTGCGGCTCCATGCGGACCAGAAGAAGAGGTGGCCGGAGAAAAGGGAGCTGCAGCCTCCTCAGGGAGGCATGGAGTAGGGGCAGTCGTAACTGGATGGGGGGCTGTAAGGTGCTCCTGAACCAGATGGGTCAGGGCTTGGACTTGCTGGACCAGTGTGGTAAACTGGTCCTGGGTTACTGGGACAGTTGGTGGCGATGGAGTCTCAGCTAGTGGCAGTGGCGGCGCCATGATACTCATCGAATCGAGTCTCTGGGAGGCGACCTGGTCCTGGGCTTCAGAAGTTGCTCTTCTCCGATTAGCCATTGGAGAGATTCTATTCCAGATTGAGATCCTTGTCTCCTTTCTTCAAGTTTTAATAGGACTTGAGACCCTTCCTCTAGCGCCAATCTGTTGCTGCTGAAATCTGTCCTCCAGCTCGGGCGCGATCGGGTTGCAGCATGGGCTCCCTCCTGGGCGGACCTGCAAGATAGTCCTCACGCAAGAGGCATTGGGGGTGGCCCTCTACGGAAGACCATCCAATGCTCAAGTCAGTGGAGACCAGCAATCAATAAATATGGGGAGAAGGATCCCTAAGGAAGAGTTCCTCCGAGCTCTCGTGGGAGCTTTTATGGCGGAGTGTGAGAACTGTGAATGAAAAATGGGCGTAGAATAGCCGTACCTGAGAGGCTTGAGGTTGGTAGTATTTATAGGCGGTCACCTGACTTCTTGGATGTGCTCTGGATGAGGTCTGAAAGTTGTTGGGATTCGAAACGGATTCGAATCAGGTTGTTATAGGGCCGGTAGGATCCGTATCTGGTTAGTTAGAGGATCGACGGCTGGGAGGCGGGGAGAGTTGGCTGATGGCTCGAGACTCAGTGGCTGCATGGTCCCTAGGCCACTATTGTAGGTCCTAGGCCACGTTTTGACATGATTCCTTGTTTGGAATCTTATTTTGTTACAGTGAATTTGAACTCTCCCGTGCCAGATTCCGTAGAGGTTGAAGTAGTTCAGATCGGATGGCCGATGAATGGTCTGGCCTTGATAGAAGAAGCATAAGAATAGATCGGGTTGCCGAGGTATAAGGTTGGCTGAATCTGCCGAAGTATAATGTGGTCGGCCGAGTCGGACTTCTGTGAAGCATGGAGTCAAGAACTCCTTATCTCGGCTTCATGACGCCATCCTTCCTGCACAAGGGGGGCCAACGTGCAGCCATTAATGCCTTAATGATGGAAGGAAATAAGGCATTAAATGCCTTAAAGCATGTGGATGCACATGGACTTTATGAGGCCATAATTGCATTGGCGCGAGGGACATAGCGCGGTTGTGGAAACCGAGCTAGAGTGCCTAGGTATATTGGCCGAGGCATGTTGGCCGAGCTATGCTGAAGCTGGTTAAGGCTGAGGCTGGCCGAGCTATGATGGCCGAGCTATGTTGGCCGAGCTATGCTGAAGCTGGCTGAGGCTGAGGCTGGCCGAGCTATGATGGCCGAACTATGTTGGCCGAGCTATGCTGAAGCTGGCTAAGGCTGAGGCTGGCCAGCTATGTTGGCCAAGCTATGTTGGCCGAGCTATGCTGAAGCTGGCCGAAGCTGAGGCTGGCTGAGCTATGATGGCCGAGCTATGTGGCCGAGCTATGCTGAAGCTGGCTGAGGCTGAGGCTGGCCAAGCTATGATGGTCGAGCTATGTTGGCCGAGCTATGCTGAAGCTGGCTGAAGCTGAGGCTGGCCGAGCTATGATGGCCGAGCTATGTTGAAGCTGGCTGAGGCTGAGGCTGGCCAAGCTATGATGGCCGAGCTATGCTGAAGATGGCTGAGGCTGAGGCTGGCCGAGCTATGTTGGCCGAGCTATGCTGAAGCTGGCTGAGGCTGAGGCTGGCCGAGCTATGATGGCCGAGCTATGATGAAGCTGGCTGAGGCTTGAGGCTGGCCGAGCTATCTTGGAGTTGGCTTGAATGAGAGCACCAAGGCATGGCTCGGCCTAAATGAAGCGGGGCTTGAGTGCCGAGGCATGCTTTCTCCTTTCTTTTTATTCCATTAAATGCTGGTCAAGTCATTATGACCATTTCTGTACCATTAAATGCTCCAACCTATTGACTTGATTGTCGGATATTAATGAGGGGCCCTTGGGAGAACCCACGCATATGACATGGCCCTTTTTCCCTCTTGTTCTCTTTCTTCATTATGACGAGACGCTCGTTGCTAGAATGTTGCACCAGTAGGCCAGCTAGCAAACAGGGCATTTGGATTGGGTGCGACCTCATCGCCAATGTGAGCGATTAATAATGTAATAACGATTTTACCCCTCAACAAAACCCATCAGATACCTATGTTTGGTACATGTTTTGAATCTATCTTGTAGAGGTAATTTGGATTACCTCTAAGTTTTGTTTGGTGCATCGCCACCCAATCTAAATGGTAATGTTGATTATCTACAAGATAAATTATCACTAAATGGATTGCCAGTAATGCTGATTACTGTGTTTGGTATACACAGGTAATGTTAAAGTAATATTGATTACTGTGTTTGGTATGACTAACAGATTACTGATCATATAACATCAAATTTTTAAAATACCCCTAAATTAAATTCATATACTAAATCAAATCTATTTAAAAAATTTAAAATACCCCAAAATACCTCTTAATCAAAGTATTTATATATAAGTAGAAGATACTAGATTTAATTTTTTTAAGATTAAAATATATTTTTAATCTTTAAACATTTATTTATTTTTTTATTCTTAAACTTTTAATTATCATAATTTATTTATTATATTTTAAAAATAATTTATTTTTTTAATATTTTGTTATAGAAAATTAATTAAAATCAATAGAATAATTGGTATATTATGATAATATGAATGGATCGATTAGTTGATAGCAAAATGTAAGTTATTTTTTAAATTTTAAATAGTAATGCAATTGAACGTTATTAATTTTAAATTACTACATTGTCAAGGAGATGTTGCTAAGAGCATTATTTTTTATTATTTTAATCTTTTTTCTATTCAATATTTTTTTTTCTATGGACAAATAATACTGCGGTTTATTTTTGTTTGGAGACATGAGAAAAGAGATAACGGTGACGAGACAAGAGAAAAGAGAGGGAAAAAAGGAAATAATTTTGTTTGGAGAAAGGGATTTTTTTTTACGAAAGAGGAGGTACAGATAATTTTGTCAAAAAAAATTTATTAGATTACAACGTATCCTGGATAACCATCTCCCTTTAACCTCTCATAAGGTAATCTGAATTACCTCTCATAAGGTAATACAGATTACCGCATGATAGATTACTATTCAAAACATATATAAACATAATTATCTGATGGATCCCATTTAAATTAACGATAATCTGGATAGATTATCGCTACCAAACGCCCCCATAAGGTAATACATATTATCTTAGGAAAGATGGTTATTCACAATTTTTTTTGACAAAATCACCCCTACTTCCTTTGATCGCTCTCTACCCGCCTTCTCTATCAACCTCGCTGGAACCTCTATGTTGAAGGTCTCGAACCTCGCTAAAACCTCCATATCGAAGGTCCTAAACCTCACTCTTCCATGTCAGGTCAGGTTAGATCTCAGCGGCCCATGGCCATCTCAAGATGCTGTCTTTCGATCGGTGACCTCCAGCATTTTTACCGACTGCTTTGAATATTATTTATAAATATAAAATTTTTAAATATTATTTTTTTAAATATAATTTTTTAATCAAATATATAATAATATATTGATTTTTAATAGATTTGATTTAGAGGTATTTTAAAAATTTGATGTTATATGGCTGATAATCTATTTGTCATACCAAATACGGTAACTGTAGCATTACCTTTGTTTACCAAACATAGTAATCAACGTTACTGATAATCTATTAAATAATAATTTATTTTATAGATAATTTATATTACTATTTAGGATTGTTGGCCATATACCAAACACAACCTAAGAGAAGTTTTGGCCACCATGTTACCCCAACAAACACAAGCTTCTTCCTCAGCTCTTGCAAGATATAGGCCATACCCTGCTTGCACCGATGAAGCTTAGTATGCAAACAGATTTTCAGCAACTTTTAGAATTGCCTAAGAGAAAAGATAGAGAGGGAAAAAAAGAGAGAAAATTTTATATTTGGTAAGGTTTCTATCTCTCCTTTGCCTCAACATAAATATACACTCACACACGTATGTATGTATGTATGTATGTATAAGAGTAAAGCTTTAAATGTTGTTCTAGTTTTATTATTAGAATAGGGCACGTCATGATCTTGTCCCATTCCGACACATAAAATAAGGAGGGTTATTTCAAGACATGTCAAATGAAATGCTAAGATAATGAGGGAATAATTCCTTTCCGGCACCTAAGATAGTAACAGCGTCCCATCAGACAGAACCTGAAAGCACCAGTAGAAAAAACATTTTTAGCGACCGCCAGTGGCGGTCGCTAAAAGTTAAAAAGCAGTCGCTAATAGTTTTAACGACGCTTAGCGACCGCCATATGATGGCCGCCAGAAACTCATCGCTAAAGACCTTTAGCGACCGCCATTGGCGGTCGCTAATAACTAAAGACTTTTAGCGACCGCCATTGGCGGTCGCTATAGTATTAGCGACTGCTTGAGCGACCGCTTGGTGGAGGGACAGAATTTGACTATTAGCGACCGCCTGAAGGGCCTTTAGCGACTGCCTCGGCGGTCGCTAATACTATATTTTTTATTTTCTTATTTTCTTTTTTTTGTTATGATACATCATGGGCGACATCCTTTTGAGCCATTTGTGACGGCTTAGGCGGTCGCTAATACTTAATTTTTTTTATTTTTCTAATTCATTTTATTTTTGGTTATTGAATTTTTTTGTTTGAGTACCTATACCTGTTTTATAAAATTATATAAATTAAATATTAAAATTAAATTATACACACACAATAAAAGTATAAGCTAATAAAAAACCATTTATCTATATTAATAAATCTGCAATGTCTTTGATTTCCAATCCAAAAAAAAAAAAAAAATCTAATACAATTTCCTAGAAAGAAACATAAAGAAGACAGTATCCCAATGCAGCACCAGTCAATCAACCTGAAACAAAAAATTAAATTTCAACGCAGCACCAGTCCCAATACTTTTCTTTTCCTTCTCTATAAAGAAAAAAGATGACAATTTTCCCTCAAAATTTATCTATGAAGCTGAACTCGCCATGTAATCCTCAGTTTTATCCTGCAAATGGTCAGAGTATTAAAGGAAATCAGATTTATCATTAATCTCACCGACAAAATAGAGCATGGATCAATCCAACTTCAGAGGGCGTTTCAAGGAGGTGAACAATCGTTTGAGTTTTTCAGAAATTAAAACTGCTGTTCCAAGCTAAACCATTAAAAATAATAATAAAAGAAAAAAAGAGGTAGTGAACTGTCGTTTGCCTATTTCCACCTAAATTACCTTACTCCTAGTGTCAACATTCGTGCAAAAGAAAAGTCCAAGCCTCGTCTGAATTGATTCTCGAAGGGGTTGGCTGAAGTATACAGGAAGATTGGTCGCTGCTCCCACTTTCTTCTATTGTGATACAACTTTTCTACTATAGCCTTCTCTTGGAACAGTGTAGCATGTCTGACATATTTACATTCCTCCAAGCAAACAATATATTGTGATAATTATACATGCTTAGACAGTTAATCATAATGAATGAAATCAACACAAAATATGCACTCTTTTTAATAAACATGCTTCATTTCTAGGCCGACAATATCATAGATTATGGGGTTTTACAGGTGACTAATATAATAATATAATTCAGTAGCAATTCCAGCATAAATGAAAGATCGAACAAAGTATAGATGGGAGAATCAACTTATCAACCTTCAATCAATTCACAATCACGTCCTCCATCCCATCATCCGTTAGCTGCAAAGAGTCAGCAAAGCATGGTCTCTTCCTCGCACCAATTCCAATCCCATACTCCTTTAACTGTTGTCCCAGTCCATAGCACTCTCTGTTCCTTCTCAAGTATTGCCATAATGGCATTACATTTTCCCATATTAGCATGCTCCTGGTTAGCTATTAACTCTGCTGGCACCTTCCACCAGGACCGTGACATCGCTTGGGGCGATGGGCATGCATCAACAATGATGAACTTCTTACTCTGCCACTTGACAATACCACAAGCTCCAGCTTCCAGTCCAAGAACGAGCATCTCTTTGGAAAGATCTACATGCAACACTGCTGAGGCCAATAGTGAATGGTAGAGTCAAGAGATGATGAGAGAATGAGATGGGTGCAGGAGTATTACATGATCGACAGCTACCTCACTAATTTGAAGCGATTCCCTCAGGGCCTATCTACAGAGTCTTCCATAGTCTGAAGAGAAGAAAATAGAGAACTGATACACATTATTTAGTTTTATAAATAATAAATAGAACCATAACGTATTCCTTACCCGATTCTGTTTATTTGAGCCTACTGGATCAGGCATACCCTCACCAACTGACTCATGTCTCGCCTGGTAACTACTGCCAGCGTCTGGGGCCTACAATATTACAGTATATGATTAACAACAGAAATAAATAATATATATTTTAAAAGTAATTAAATTAAATTTAAATACATATGTCTTCAATTATGAACCTGAGTATGAATCGGTGGATCTGAATCATCAGCTATAGGGACACCACTCTGAGCTAGTCGATACTGTAGCTCCGCCTTAAATGCCTGCACCTGCTCTTGTACCTAAGCCTGCACCTCGGCCTGCATCGCAACCTGCATCCTTACCCGAAGATCATCGACACGCGCGTCCATCTGCTGGTGAAGAGACTGGATCAGCTCAGCCACATTCTCGTCAGTTCGCATGCGTAAGCCCTGGGATGAACTACATCTGGATGACTCCGCTCGCATGATAGTCGAACGTGGTATGCCCGTGACGTATGTAAGTGTGTATCCGTGCCCATCCTGGCCTATGATGGTGTGGAATATCTCATCCCGCCTAGCAACTACCTGTCGCTCCTCCTCTGGCAGCTCGGCCAATCGAGCCTCAAACTGGGCCTGTGTGCAAGAAAGCAACCAAATTAGAATAGTAAATCAATAAATCTCATAATAGGTTAAAAAAAGTATTGCGTAAAGGTAAATACTTACTACAAAAGCTGCAACCTCAGGATGGTCGAGACTGCGACTCGCCATCCACACAGACATCCGGTCGGTGGGTGCACCCCGCTCACGTAACTGTCGAAGGATAAATCATGTCATCTACAATATGAATACAAACTACGTCAACAATCAAAACACGTATGGTCTAACGTGACAGTTTACCTCGTACCGGATCTGCGTAACGTGTCGAGTACCAAGCTTGTGAGTAGGGCCCTGCATCGAGCGATTTTGAGAATTTCGCTCTGCCTCTTCCTGCATTCATTTTGGGTTGCGTTTATAAGTTTACACGAATGTTTCATATGAATTTAACAAAACATAGGTTGAACTACTCACCCTTGCCTTCTCACTCGACCAGTACCAGACCAACTCAGGCCACTGTGCGGGGAGAATGCCCCTTGGGACTCGCTGAAGAAGGTCTGGGTCGTCCACATTCTTCTCCCAATGCTCTTTCTTTACCTTGTTCTTGTGGTCTTTCCATAACTTTCGACACTTTGCCAAGCAAACTGGACGAAAATCATCAGGACATGACCTCAAATTGTCCTGCGTAGGACAAGAAATTTTAGTAGTCAAGGTGTACTAAATTGACACATCGTATAATAACGTTGAAGCTAAGATAGAACTCAGCGGCTTACCTTAACCTCCCCCCAGAGTCGATCTATCGTATCCTGAGGAAAAGCAGTCCAATCAAGCATAGTCAGGGGAAATCTATGTGGGTCTCGAACCATATGCCCCAACTGGCTGATAAACGGGCGAGCCCCTTCTCCAACTGGGTGAAATGTGTCGTCAAATTGCACATCATAACGGGTACCAGCATTCCATGAAGGAATCCCTCTAGCTGGGCCCCTACCCTACTGGAAGATGAACTCATCGTAGTAGAAGCTATAAACAATAAACTTATTAGTTAAATAAAACTAAAATTATTTTATATAATTGTTAAACATAAAAATAAAATTATACCAGTATGTGTGGAGGTCGATGCACCAACTGTAGATGGAGAAGGCCCTACTGGCATGGACTGGGGAGATCTAAATCATGCCGGTGCAGGTGTCTGTGGATCATGGTCCGTAGGCATCCGTCGACTAGGGTCACTCGTCGGCGTACGAGCCTGGCTCTGATGTAAAAACTCGTCCATCGTGTGTGGACGCTTTCTCCTCTTACGTCCGGACATATCTTTTTAGCGTATCATAAGATAAATAAATTGCACGTAATAATTAAAACCATTCGTAAACAAAAAGTCAAACATATTCTTAAGCAAAATTGAGAAGGAAAAAAGGAGAACAGTTCACTGGTCATGCAAGTCGATAGTATCTCCTTCAACGGTCTCTCTAATCCAGTTGACATCCTCATCACGTTGAAATATTACATTTTGGTCAAGAACTTGCTGAGCAAATGCATCAATATCTGGCTCATTATCTTCAATTTGATACACCCCCCTCCTTGACATTTTAACTGCAACTTGCCAGTTAGGATCCATGGGATCTATAACATAGTAAACTTGCTCAGCTTACCTGGCCAATATGTATTGTTCATTACTTACTCGCTCATCTCGATATAATAAATTGTTGAAATTTATCAACGTAAATTGATACTTGTCAACTTTAGTCCCACGGATTGGATCGACCCAGTCACACTTGAATAACAAAAATTTTATTCCGTGACTGTATATAACTTCAATGATATCTTTCAATTGGCCATAACAAAAATTTTAATTCGGTCCGCGCATCATCCAGGATTTCAAAATACCTTAATGCTTCTTCATCTGCACCCGAGCGAGGATTACTCCCACCCACCCTATCAGTCTCACAACAACTGTCTTCGGGTGCTAACCCGCATGCAATATCATTTAGCATCACGATCATCGGATCAACTGTCATAACATCGATCTCCATCTCAACTCTTTCCTCTCTACAATAAGGAATATAATCTTCCCCATGTCTAGTCCAATTCTTGTAATTCTTCAAAAATCCATTTAGAATCAAATGCTCTCGTACAATATCTCGTGTGTAGTAATAACGGTTCGCACATTTTCTACAGGGACAACTGATGTGCTCACTATCAAATCCATTGGTGAAGGCAATGAACTGCTTAATCCCCTCTATATATTCCGTAGACGTCCTATTTGGCAAATCAATCCAACTCTTATCCATGTCGCTAAGTATTTCTGTGAAAGTATGAATAACTTGCTAAGCAATGCACGGAAAAATAACTTGCTAGGCAATGCACGGACAAATAAATTAAAAAAAATGAAGATTACTTTAAAAGAAAAAAGAGTAAAAACTTTCACCGGTTAGAGTCTGCCTCACTAGCTTCACTTGACCTCCTGTGTTCTGAAAAAAGAGGGATTAAATTCAAAATTAAGAATATTTTGATTCATAATTTGTTAGAATATTCAAAGATAATTCAAAAAGAAGCAGCAGAATTTAGTGCCCGAATTTTACTAAGATCATCAATTCACATACACAGATAACTCAAAAGGTTAGAATATTGTAACCTTAGAACTGTTGTTCCAGAAACCTCCTGACAATGTATGTTGGTATCTAATTTCATAACTTTTCAAGCCAATTCCCACTCCAGTTGAGGCCAATTCCTACACTGACAGGCACGTCAAGCACCTGTCAGTGTAGTATTTTGGTTCAATCATAGCGTGAGCTTTCTGTTTGTGCATAAGTATTTTGGCATGTTTCATAGGTGCTCTTTTTCTTTCTTCTTTTTTTCTTTTTCTTTTCTGTGTGCGCGTGCATGCGTGTGTGTTGGTTTTGGCATAGAGAGCAATGAGGATGATAGAAGCTATAGATTTCGCCAAAAGTCTTTTAATGCATAACTTATATTCTATCAAGATTGGAAAGATTTAAATGATACATGACCAAGTACCTGAAACAATAATAATGTGTTGAAAACAAGTTATACATACTAACCAAAACATTGAAAAGAAAAAACAAAATAAGAAAATTGTCATAAATAATGGTTAAACAAGGATTGTTTTCACAAAATCAACAATAAATAGATACCGTATAGACTAAGCAAACCAAAATCAACAATAAATAGACACCGTATGGACTAAGGAAACCAAAATGAACCAACAGGGATCTCAGAATCAATTTGGTTTCTTGGCATTAAAAATCCAAAAATATTTAGCCAGCTGAACTTTTTTCAAACGAGATCTACCCATTCAAAACAACTTTATGATCTTATTCTCCAACTAGCTAAGAGTCTAAAACACATGGCCAAATTGGTTCATGGGAGAGCTAAGAGAAGCAAGCAACTCTAAATACAAGCATTAGAAGAGAAAAGAGGGGTGCATTTTGATGGAGGCATAGCAAAATAGTAAAGTACAGGTAAAGCAATGGTCAAAAGATGTAAAACTGTACTACAAAGACAATCTAAGTGATGAACAGGTTAAATTAGCATGGTTAGTGAACAGCAGCAAGAGTTGGATGGCAAGAACTGTTTTGAGGTCACTTTCCAACTTGAAGGATTCCTTCCTTCCCCTAACTTCTTAACCCATCATCTGTGCAATATCATGTTTAACCACTCAAACCCCAAGATCCGAGTGCATGAAGACCCTGATAGCATGGAACATATTTGTTGACCACAATTCAATCGAAGTCTTTCTATGGAACACAGCATATTACACACCATGTTAGAGCATCCTAATATCATACGTGTCAAAATCCTAGATGACTGCTAAAATAATCAACTCATCACACTAGCAAAAACCAAAGGTACAACAAAACCTACACAAAATAACAGAGACTTAACTACCGATCAAAATTGCGCTGGAATTGGAGAATTCTTTATATCATCACATCACGCAAAGATGACACATAACCGGATCAAAATTGAACGGAACATCCAAACTTCAGAAAAATTTAAATGAAGAATCCAGAAAGCTAAGTCGTCCATAAAAGGTTAGAACAAGGATGCTATGGATTATCATTGAACCCTTAAAAGGTTTGCTGGGACATAAGCTAAGTCGTCCATGTCCAATTAGAGCGAAGCGAAAGCCAGAATTTTGGACAGAGAAGAACGAATTTTTGACCAATTAGAACGAAATCTCAACAAGATTTTTGGATCGAACACAGGCATGACACGCGAAAGCTTCGTCGGAATGCAAGGTACCTCAAAATAAAGCGGAACCAAGCAAGAGAAATCAAAAGAAATCAAAACGCCGGCGGGATGAGGGAGAGAGAGAAGAAGAGGGTCGCACTTGGAATCGGTGATTCGAAGAACAAGGTGTCCAAGAGCCCAAGAAGCGAGATCCCGAGCAAGACGATGAAGGCTAGGGTTTGCCGGTGGGACGAGGGAGACAGAGAAGCAGAGGGTTGCACCTCGAATCGGTGATTCGAAGAACAAGGAGTTCAAGAGCCCAAGCAGCGAGATCCCGAGCAAGACGATGGAGGCTAGGGTTTATCTCGGACGGAAGCGAGAACCAAAGCCAGGGAGAGAGCTAGGGCGATAAAACATTTATAATGGGCATTTGCGACCACCACGGCGACTGCCTTAAGCGGTCGCTAAAGGTCCCTTTCGCGACCGCCCTCCCGCGGTCGCACGATTTCTTCTGCGCCAATAGTAATGGCATTTGCGACCGCCCTCAAGCGGTCGCTAAAGGTACCTTCCTCGATCGCCCTCAAGCGGTCGCCCAATTTCTTCTACCTTCCGTGACCGCCTTTAGCGACCGCCCTCAAGCGGTCGCCCAATTTCTTTTGCGCCAAAACTCCAGCCTCTAGTAGTGAAGCTTTGACATTCTTACCGCAGAACCCTAGGAGGCTAATATCATAGGATCCTTAATGGCCCCAAGTTAAAAGAATTAATTTGATCATTCAGCTCACTAAGATACAATGATGGCTGGTAAAATAAAATCAGAATTATTAAACTACTAATGACCCAATGAAGCCAGTCTTGTCAGGAAAAACATAATGGGTTACCGATTAGAAACCAACCCACAACCCCAAACCGAAGCATGAATCCAACTGGACTCAATTTCGACGAAGATACTAATTGAAAAATTTTAAATCTTTAAAAAAATTATGAAATTTTTCACAAGAACTAGCAAGCAAGGAGTGAGACAGTAATGAAACAGATAAGGGATAGGAAAGTAGTTGCAGGTCAACCGTTCTCTCTTCCCACTGAAGAGGGACGACGTTACGTTATAAAGCTCTGTGAACAAATGTATTTTGAGATCCAGAAGGTTGATGAGCTTGTGATTTGGCAAGCATGCTCATATAAATATCAAATAAACATCCAAAATATAAATACCAACAAACTGCCAGCAACTTCACAGTGCATTGCTTGATGCTTCCAGCAACTTCAACCTAACTATAAGTTTTTACCATATTCAAGTGTATAAAAACAATTTTGGCATGAAGTTGTATTATATGAGACAAGCAGGTCATTGTTGGAGAGATCCTGTCACATCCCAGACCCTATATTGGATCTAGGGGTGGCAACCCGCCGCATGCCTGGCATGCAAGGCGTCCCGAAATATAACATTTAATACAAGGAGGGATAATAACTATATATCATCCAATTTAAATGGTTCTTAATACAAACCATAATCATATGTTTTAGGCTACATGCCAAAATACATAATTCAGTGGGTTACAACAAAGTATTGGATCTAAGTCACTCTGATAGCTGCTCCAACTACCCATATCCCCATCTTCAGTTCTACGGCTCTGAAAAACATTGTGAGATTTAAATGAGCTCACACTCAATAAGTAAACCAACTATAATATAATGTAATTACTTTATGCTTTTATCAACTCAAATTTTCCATAATAAACATCTTGTCAAGCTTCCATAATTCAAATACATTTTATCATGTTATCAAAACATGCATCATATGCTCAAAATAATTTTGGAAGCAATTGCCATATATAGCATATCGAGAATATACAATTTCAGGATAAAACCACTGTACCACTGTAAATAGCATGGAAAAATGCATTTTTATACCAATATCCTACGGCCACACACTATGTACACAGAACACCCCCCTCGGGTGTATCCTCCATAAATATCCTCTGGGAGTCAGGGTCCTGAAACCAGTGTCATGAACTCACATCCTACCATATCCGGCTACAACATACCCCCAGAGTGTGTTCTCCATATATCCCCCTATGGAGATGGGTCCCGGTGCCATGTGGCATAATATTGCCATATCCTGTCACAGCACACTTTCTGGGTGTGTGTTCTCCATATACCCCCCTATGGAGTTAGGTCCCGGTGCTAAGTGAGTCATGCAACATATCACATCATATCATATCATAGCGGACCATGATGGGACATATTATCATATACATAAAGTATCATTTTCATGTCACATTTGCCAAATAGCATGTATCATTGCAAAAAATGCAATCCATATACTTTTCATAATTACAATGAATGAAACATGTCAAATACACATGTATTTATAAAACCTTTAACAATTTCAAAGGTCATGCCAATTGATCAGTTGTCCACATAAATACTTAATTATTTACAAATATAATAAATAATAACTAATCATAGTAAATGCTCATTTGCAAATAATAATACCAATCCATTTTCTCATTTTTCAAATAATGCAATATATAACAATATAGCATTTAAATACATAATTTTTATATTTTAATAATCTATGAAAATTATGATAAATGACTTACTTACCTCCTGGCGCTAATCTAAAAATGTAATTTGGCTATTTAAACACCTGGGTACCTACAGTATCAATTTTCCAATTTTTAGTCTCCAAAAATAGCATATCAAATAGCCTTTAACTCTACCCAGTTTAATCCTGGGGCCAACTTGGGGCTTGAATATCACAATATATAAGCCCGAATGGAAAAATAAAAATACCTCTAGAAACTAGAATCAACACTGATCCATGGATATTTTATTTTTCTATTTTTGACCCAATACGGGGTCCAAATTATGGCCCAAAAATTACTCATGAGCCGACCCAGCAGGGCCCAAAAGGAGAACGGCCCAACAGGGCCCGCTCCCCCTTTCTCCCCCGCCTCCCCTGTTTTGTTCGAAATAGGGGAAACGTGTGCCGGCGGCCAGGGCCGCTGCCTGCCACGTCCCGGAAGGGCCCGGCCGCCGTCGACTGGCCTGGAGCCGATCGTAGCTGCGGCCGAGCTCCTCCCCCTCTCTCCCTCTCTCAATCTCTCTTTTTCTCCCATCACTTGTCCACGGTTGTCACCCATGCCGATGGCTCGACCGGCCACCATGTCTAGCTGGACCTCCACCGGACGCTGTCTCAGTGCCGGTGGAGGCCGTCGGTCGCAGCCCGGGCCCGACAAGCCGACAGGCACTCCGTCGGGCCCGAACCAAGCCGTGAACCGGCTTGGTTCTGTGAAGAAGGGAGGTCGTCTCCCTCCCTCATTCTCTCTGTCTCTCTCTCAATCTCTCTGTGAAACCCATGGAAGAAGGGGGGAGAGAGAGTACATGGATGGTTGATGGAGATGGGTGGAGGGAGGAGACTCCCCTCTCCCTCCCCATTTATAACGGCACGGGGAGGACCTCCCCTGCGCTCGTGAGAAGAGGGGCGCCGCCCTCTTTGACTGGCGGAGCTGAGGAGCCGCCCGCGTGCAAGTACGGCTGCGGCACCTCCCCCTCCTCCGGTCCAAGAAGACGGATCCTCACATGGTGAGGATCCATGGGAGAACGGGGCTCACATTCTTTCCTCCTTATAAAAATTTTAGCCTCGAAATTGGTGTACTTCATATAACATTTAGAATCCAAAGCTTTGATCATAAGAATAATTATCTTTTCATTTACATATACTAAGATACAAACAGATATGGATATTTCTTTTTCACTTCCTCCTCCAGCTCCCAAGTAGCTTCCCTCTCAGAATGGTTACTCCACTGAACCTTGACATAGGGAATGCTACGCCGTCTTAAGACTTGGTCCTTGCGGTCCATAATACATACGGGATGCTCTTCATATGTCAGATCATTCCTTAACTGCATGGGCTCAAACTGTATCACATGGCTGGGGTCAGAAATGTACTTTCTCAACATAGATACATGAAATACATTGTGTATCCCAGAGAGCACTGGAGGTAATGCCAGGCTATAAGCCACCTCCCCTACTTTGCTCAGAATCTCAAATGGCCCAATGTATCGTGGACTCAGTTTACCTTTAATCCCAAATCTCATCACATTTTTGGTTGGTGATATCTTCAGAAAGACATGGTCTCCAACCTGAAATTCTAGCTCCCTTCTTCTCACATCAGCATAGCTCTTCTGTCAGCTCTGAGCTGTGCGGAGTCGTTCCTTGATCAACTGCACCTTCTCTATCATCTGCCGAATCAGTTCGGGGCCCAACAATCTTCTCTCCCCCACATCATAACATAAGGGAGATCTGCATTTTCTACCATACAAGGCCTCAAATGGAGCCATCTGGATACTGGCTTGGTAACTATATTATAAGCAAATTCCACTAAAGATAAGTGGTTGTCCCAAGAACCACCCAAGTCCATCACACAGGCTCGCAACATGTCCTCCAAGGTCTGTATGGTCCTCTCAGACTGCCCATCTGTCTGAGGGTGGAAGGTTGTGCTGAAGTTCAGTTTGGTCCCCAGAGCTCTATGAAGGCTCTTCCAAAATTGGGACACAAACCTAGTATCTTGATCTGATACAATAGATACGAGAATACCATGAAGTCTCACAATTTGCTCAATTACAAGTTGGCCAATCTCTCACTGGAAATCCCAACTCTGAATGGCAGAAATGGGCTGACTTCGTCAATCTGTCTACAATGACCCATACTGCATCGTTATTCCTAGGGTCTTAGGTAGACCAATCACGAAGTCCATAGTGATCTCCCATTTCCATTGTGGAATCATCAGAGATTGAAGGGGTCCGCAGGCCTTTGATGCTCAACCTTCACTTGCTGACATACCAAACATTTGGCCACATACTGAGCAATCTCCCTCTTCATTCCCTTCCACCAAAAATTTTCCTTTAGGTCTCTATACATCTTGGTGCCTCCTGGGTGTACTGTATAGGGAGAGTAGTGAGCCTCCCTTAGAATTTCTGCTCTTAGTTCCACCACATTTGGCACACAGAGCCTGCCATCAAATCTCAGGGATCCATCCTCCATTATAGCAAATTCATTTTGAACCCCTGACTTCACAGCTTCTTTAATCTTTTGCAGGTCCAAGTCTTCTTTCTGGGAAGACTTGATCCTGATCAATCAGGGTGGGTTGGAGTACAAGTGCTGCTACCTGCCCATCGGACCGTTGTACTTGCAATCCAACCTCCAACTTCTCAAGGTCCCTCTGGATGTGAGGCTGAGAAGTGATCATAAAAGCTAACTCGAGGAGGACTTCCTGCTCAAGGCATCAGCTACCACATTGGCCTTCCTGGGTGATAGTGCAGGTTTAGGTCATAATCTTTTAATAGCTCCATCCACCTCCTCTGCCTTAAGTTTAACTCCTTCTGAGTGAAGATGTATTTTAGACTTTGTGGTCTGTATACAAATCACATGCCTCTCCATACAGATAATGCCGCCAAATCTTCAAGGCAAAAATCACAGAGGCCAACTCCAGGTCATGGGTAGGATAGTTTTGCTCGTATGGCTTTAACTGCCTGGAGGCATAAGCTATCACCTTCTCATTTTGCATCAGAACACATCCCAATCCCTTCCGAGAAGCATCGTGAATAGGGTGAATCCTCCAGATCCTGACGGAAGGGTAAGGACGGGGGCTGATACTAGGCGTTGCTTCAGCTCCTGAAAACTTCTCTCACACTCCTCAGTCCAGTCAAACTTCGCTTGCTTTTGGGTCAAGCGAGTCAGGGGTAGAGCAATGCGAGAGAAGCCTTCCACAAATCTGCGATAATATCCAACCAGCCCCACGAAACTTCTTACTTCGGATACATTGGAAGGCCGACACCAGTTAACAACTGCCTCAATCTTCTTCGGGTCCACAGATATGCCATCTTTAGATATTATATGACCCAAGAATGATACTTGGCTCAACCAGAAGTCACACTTCTGCAACTTGGCATAAAGCTTTTTCTCCCAAAGAGTTTGCAGAACAATCCTCAGGTGGTCCACATGCTCCTCCTGGCCTTTAGAATATACCAGGATGTCATCAATGAACACCACCACAAACTGGTCCAAGTATGGCTTAAAGATTCTGTTCATCAAGTCCATGAATGCTGTCGGGGCATTAGTCAACCCAAACGGCATCACCAAGAACTCGTAGTGGCCATACCTAGTCCTGAATGCTGTCTTAAGCACATCCCCAGCCTTGACCTTGAGTTGATGGTATCCTGACCGAAGATCAATCTTCGAGAATACCCAAGCTCCTTGGAGTTGATCAAATAGATCATCAATCCTCGGCAAAGGATACTTGTTCCGCACTGTTATCCTATTGATTTCTCGGTAATCAATGCAGAGCCGAAGACTTCCATCTTTCTTTTTGATAAATAATACTGAGCACCCCAAGGAGATACACTAGGTCTGATGAATCCCCGATCAAGGAGCTCCTGTAATTGGCTCTTCAACTCTTTTAGCTTAGCTGGGGCCATACGGTATGGGGCCTTGGATATAGGTCCAGTGCCAAGGGCCAAATCAATAGTGAACTCAACCTCCCGATCTGGGGGTAATTCGGTCAAATCATCAGGGAATACATCAGGAAATTCCCAAGCCACCGGAATATTCTCCAACTTGACATCTTGTTGAAGGTCTTTGACCACAGTAAGAAATCCTTGGCCACCCTTCTTCAAATACTTTGCAGCATGTAGTGCTGACATGAACACCGAGGCCAGATGCTCCTGACTTCCAGTAAAACTGAATTCAGGTTGATTAGGGATTTTGAAGATCACCATCTTCCTGAAACAGTCTATTGAAGCATGATAGGAGGCCAACCAGTCCATCCCAAGGATAACATCTAAGGATTTTAGCGGGAGGACGATTAGATCGGCCTTCAATCTCCTATCCCCCATGTTAATCAAGCAAGATCTGCATACTGAGTCTACCCTCATAACATCACCATTTGGGAGAGCAATGTGCAACTCCTGCTCTAGAGGAACGGGTGTCAAAGATTCATCCTTGGCGAGATATGTGCTAGATATAAATGAATGCATGGCACCCGGATCTACTAAGAATTGAGCATAAGTGTCGCCTACTTTAAGTATACCTGATCACAAAGTTTAGTTCGTCTTAGATGTTATAAGGTTTAACAATACTTTTAACATTCATGATCAATTCATTCCATTGCATATGAATGAAACAATCTTAAACGAGAACTTAAGTAACAGGCGTACCTGTCACAACGGAGTTGGAAGCGGCAGCATTCTGTTGTGTGAGAGTAAAGACCCTTCCCTGGGTCCTAGGCTGCTGCTGCTGGCCTCTACCCTGATCTGAAGGAGGATGTTGATCCCTCCGAAGGGGACAAGTGGCCATCTTGTGACCCACCTGCCCAGATATGAAGCAGGCACCGTCGTCCCGTGGCACCACTTGCCTGGGTGGGAGTTTCCGCATTGAGGGCAACGGGTTTTCGTACTCTTCGATCCTAAGGGGGCCTGATAAGGACCTTTTTTCTTGGCCTGATCTGAAGACTGGCCAGAAGGAGACCCCTTCTTCTTCCTCTGCTGCTGCTCCCACTGCTTATGGACCATACCCATATCCCTCTCAATCACCAGGGCCTTGTTTACCATGGTACTAAATGTGGAGAGTTCGAAGGCATTGACTGCCTGCATCAGTCTGGGCCTCAGTCCCTCGGTGAACTTAATGATCTTGGCTCTCTTAGTGGCTGCTATGTCTGGAGCAAACGGAGTCAACCGGGTAAACTCATCTTCATACTGCGCCACAGAGAGATTTCCTTGCTCCAGTTTAATAAACTCCGACTGCATTTGCCTCTGCACACTATTGGGGAAGTATTTGTCATAGAAGACTTTCTTAAACTCTCCCAGGAAATAGCTCGTCCATCCATTCGCTGCTCCACAAGTAGCCACCAATCATATGCCTCCCCTGAAGGAGGTAGGTAGCGAATCTGATTCGCTCCTCCTCTTGGCTACCATGAGCTGCAAAGGCTTTCTCCATCTCCCTCATTCATTTTTCAGCATCGGCAGGGTTAGTAGATCCACAAAAAGGAGCAGAGGCCAAGCTCTTGAACTCAACAAAGCTCTGGGCCCCTCCCCGCCAGGGCTGGGATGGAACCGACTGAGCAGGCTGCGGAGCGGGAGAGGCAGGCCGAGCAGGCTGAATTTGCTAAATCTGTTGCTGCATGGCTTGCATAGCCTGCGACATTCCTGCAAGAGCCTGAAGCAACTGGGCCTGAAATTGTGGTTGATCATTGTCAGCCAAATTAACGGAACCAGAGCCTCTAGAAGCTTGCTGGCCTCCTTGCTGGACAGAGTCACCAGCCTGAGAGTTCCCAATAGGCCGCAGACTCCTAGTGCGACGTGGCATTCTTAACTCCTGCCAGAGTTAGGTTCCAGTCAATATCCTTGTAAACCACCAAAATTCAGGCTTTCAAAATATATTACCTGAAATTTCTAATAAAGTTATCACCCTCCCAATGTAATCATAATGTTCTGCCTAGTGTCATCTTGTGTTTGTCCCTAAGGTCAAACCTCGGCTCTGATACCACAAAAGTTGTCACGCCCCAGACCCTATATTGGATCTAGGGGTGGCAACCCGCCGCATGCCTGGTATGCAAGGCGTCCCGAAATATAACATTTAATACAAGGAGGGGTAATAACTATATATCATCCAATTTAAATGGTTCTTAATACAAACCATAATCATATGTTTTAGGCTACATGCCAAAATACATAATTCAATGGGGTTACAACAAAGTATTGGATCTAAGTCACTCTGATAGCTGCTCCAACTATCCCATATCCCCATCTTCAGTTCTGTGGCTCTAAAAAACATTGTGAGATTTAAATGAGCTTACACTCAATAAGTAAGCCAACTATAATATAATGTAATTACTTCATGCTTTTATCAACTCAAATTTTCCATAATAAACATCTTGTCAAGCTTCCATAATTCAAATACATTTACCATGTTATCAAAATATGCATCATATGCTCAAAATAATTTTGGAAGCAATTGCGATATATAGCATATCAAGAATATACAATTTCAAGATAAAACCACTGTACCACTGTAAATAGCATATAAAAATGCATTTTATACCAATGTCCATGGCCACACACTATGTACACAGAACACCCCCCTCGGGTATAACACCCCCCCTCGGGTGTATCCTCCATAAATATTCCCTGGGAGTCAGGGTCCTGGAACCAGTGTCATGAACTCACATCCTGGCATATCCGGCTACAACATACCCCCAGAGTGTGTTCTCCATATACCCCCCTATGGAGATGGGTCCCGGTGCCATGTGGCATAATATTACCATATCCTATCACAGCACACCTCCTGGGTGTGTGTTCTCCATATACCCCTATGGAGTTGGGTCCCGATGCCAAGTGAGTCATGCAACAATATCACATCATATCATATTATAGCGGACCATGGTGGGACTTATTATCATATACATAAAGTATCATTTTCATGTCACATTTGCCAAATAGCATGTATCATTGCAAAAAATGCAATCCATATACTTTTCATAATTACAGTGAATTAAACATGTCGAATACACATGTATATTTATAAAACCTTTAACAATTTCAAAGGTCATGCCAATTGATCAGTTGTCCACATAAATACCAATTATTTATAAAATATAATAAATAATAAACTAATCATAGTAAATGCTCATTTACAAATAATAATACCAATCCATTTTCTATTTTTCAAATAATGCAATATATAACAATATAGCATTTAAATACATAATTTTATATTTTAATAATTTATAAAATTATGATAAATGACTTACTTACCTCCTGCGCTAATCCAAAAATGTAATTCGACTATTTAAGCATCTGGGTACCTACAGCATCAATTTCCCAATTTTTAGTCCCCAAAAATAGCATATCAAATAGCCTTTAACTCTACCCAGTTTAATCCTGGGGCCAACTTGAGGCTTGAATATCTCCCAATATATAAGCCCGAATGAGAAAATAAAAATACCTCCAGAAACTAGAATCAACACTGATCCAGAGCATATTTTTATTTTTCCATTTTCTATCCAATACGTGATCCAAATTGTGGCCAAAATATTGCTCGTGAGCCGGTCCAGCAGGCCCTAAAAGGAGAACGGCCCAACAGGGCCTGCTCCCCCTTTCTCCCCCGCCTCCCCTGTTTTGTCCGAAATAGGGAAGCGTGTACCGACAGCCCTATGTGTCGGTAGCCAGGGCTGCCGCCGGCCACGTCCCAGAGGGGCCCGGCCACCGTCGACCGGCCTGGAGCTGGCCGCAGCCGCGGCCGAGCCCTCCCCCTCTCTCCCTCTCTCAATCTCTCTTTTTCTCCTGTCACTCGTCCACGGCTGTCACCCGTGCCGGTGGCTCGGCCGGCCACCATAATCGGCCGGACCTCCACCGGATGCTGCCCCGGCGCCGATGGAGGCCGCCGGTCGCAGCCCGAGCTCGATGTGCCGGCGGGCACTCCGCCGGGCCCGAACCAAGCCGTGAACCGGCTTGGTTCCGTGAAGAAGGGAGGCCATCTCCCTCCCTCATTCTCTCTATCTCTCTCTCTCAATCTCTCTGTGAAACCCATGGAAGAAGGGGGGAGAGAGCACATGGGTGGTTGATGGAGATGGGTGGAGGGAGGAGACTCCCCTCTCCCTCCCCATTTATAACGGCGCAGGGAGGACCTCCCCTGCGCTCATGAGAAGAGTGGCACGGCCCTCTTTGACTAGCGGAGCTGGGGAGTCACCCGCGTGCAGGTACAGCTGCGGCGCCTCCCCCTCCTCCAGTACAAGAAGACGGATCCTCACATGGTGAGAATCCATGGGAGAACGGGGCTCACATATCCTATTTCAAGTTTCTCAAGGGTAACTTAGTCCAAAGGATAAGGATGCAAATCAAAGCAAGTTTTTTACCATAGGCAGCGAACCATTTGACAATAACAATAGCAGATGAATCGTTTTGTAGATAACCTAAAGAGAGCATCCTTTAAAACCAAAAGTCTTGAAAACATCTCATCTAACCTTGAAGAACCTGCATGGGACAACCGGAGCATTTTCATTTCTTCTAGTTTATTTGCATCTTCCATGATAGGAATGGCCCGGGATGGCTTATACCGGTCTCCATTACCCATCCCATTAAGCCGTTATAGTTAACGAAACGAGACAAAGATACTCGACCAAGCAAGTGGATAAATTTATAAATTTTTAAAAAATTTAAAAAATACTAATAAAAAAAATCTAATTAAACTCTTCTTCATCCAATTTCTTTTGACAGTAGTTACAAATTGCCTTCAAACTCCCATCGATCATTTTGCATTCAAATGATTCCAAACTTTTGATCGTAAAAACCTTGTTGAAGGAATGCCTTTCAGCTGGAATGGAAGAATGTTTAATAAAATCATTTAATGTGTTAGATATATCAATATCATCATTTAGTTGTTCTCAATTGGTCTCCACCTTATTCTAAAAAATAATAAATTATCATTAAGCACATAAGCTAATATACATAATCAATAAATCTATATATTTCATATATATATATATATATATATATATATATATATATATATATATATATATATATATATATATATATTAAATATATTATATAAAGCTAACGAGAATGAAAATAGATAAACAAGGATGGAGCAAAGAATACCATCCATGAACCGTTTACCCGTTTAGCCGTTAACAAATAATCTCCGTTACTAGTTAAGTTGTTTAGACTGGGGATTCTTCGACCCGTTAAAAATGGTGCCAATCGGATAAACGGTCAAACAAAAAAATTGTCATCCCTAGTCCATGATCATACATCCTATCTATTTAATCAGTAAATCAATGCAGCACAACTAAACCCTGATCTGGTAAGAGGAAAATTTGCACTATTAATTATGTAAATCCAAAAAGTAAAATGGCTTCAAGTGATGACTCACTTTCAAACAATGAAATTTGCTCGATATAAGAACCTTGGTTTAATGCATCTTACAAAGAAATAAAATTTGAATTCTTGACCCATTGACGTTTTGTTTTCATGACAATGAACATGCCAACCATTACATACAACCACAATTGTCCCAAATTAAAATCAGCAACACAGAAAAAATATAATAGGGGATACACTTGGAATCCCTTAGACTAGTGCATATAATAATAACACACTAAAAGAATATGCAGCATGGTTCTTTACATCACAAATAAAAGGTAGGAAATACAAGAAATGAAAATTAAAGTGTACTTGCTTATAAATATACTCATAATTATTATCATCAAGACACACAAACAAAGAGAAGAATGCATTTTGAAGAGATCCCCCTCTTCTAAAATGGCCTTCTTAGGAGATATTTACAGGCCCAGAGCTTCAAAAAAAATTTCACGAACGCTGATTATTTTTTCCACCAGCTGAAGCACGAGCAGCTCTGTAACAATGAATAAATAAATAAGTAAATTAATAATAAAAATATGTGATCAAAGATGTATATTTCTCCTTAATAGGTCACATAGCTAACTGGTTCATTAGTTGGTATGAACGGGACTTGAAGATGGAGAAGAAGCATAAATACACTTTCTGGTTGCATCTACTAAAGGCAATGTATTTTTCCACTAAAGCCTTTTGACGCAAGCTAGAGAAGTCAATGTGAAATATCCACGAGAAGAAGTTGAAGCATGCTCCTTTGGTACAACAGAAGCAATGAAAGTAATATTTGCATCAGAAGGCTCATAATAAACTAAATACATTAGTATAAGAAACAAGTGGTTTTTCTGTTTTAAAATTAGGTTTGGGCCATTGTATTACTAATCAGCAAACATGCATCAGCAGAAATAGAACTGGAAAGCAATTTAATCAAGAGGAATTTTTGGAAGATAGAGATCCAAGAAACCAAGAAAAGTCAATTGCACATGGCAAGTGGTGTGACACCTAATAACTTTTAACTGTATGTTAACCAGAAGTACCAACGGTGGAAAACAACTCAACAACTTCCATATTAAAAAAGTTACATGTTTGGAAGTTATATTCCTATCAAACATGGGGGGGGGGGGGGAAGATTTTTAAGTGCCAGTATGGAGAAGTCTGCCCACAATCAGACATTTTATATGCACTGTTTATGTGCAGGCATGGTCGCACTAAAACAAGGCAACCTGCCAGTGCTCCAAAAGCCCCTTTTGACAGCAACGCCTTCATGCTTCATGCCAATCACATGTGACCATGGCAACACATAAGGCTATGCATGGAAAAGATTGTTTGTAAGCACAGCAGTGCCCTCTAAATATTAGGCATTTTTTGTGCATTGCTTGCCAATCTAATATAATGCAGGCTAACCCTACTCGTACCAAGAACAAATGGACCAGATCAGTTTTAACTGAACCATGAATTAGATACAAGAACAAACTTACATAATAATCCACCCCAAGAATGAACCTTAACATTTTAAAAATCATCACATAGAAACACAAAAGACTCTTCTTGGTAAGATTTTATGGCTGCTTTTGCTAAAGGGACTAAAGAAAGCACTCACTGATGACTCATAACTACCATCTGGCCTAGGACCACCAGCATATATTGTATCATTGGAGATGCTGGGAACTTTTGCTGATCCAGTCTGCTTTTCCTCTCTTACTTTGTTGAAGATGTGGGTGTAACCATCAGCAGTGGAAGGATTACTCTCGTCCCACTCCCCAAACTTGGGCACAGCAGAACCCCTTTCCGGCTGCCAATGCAGAAAGCAATCATATTTATTTTATGTGAATATATGAGAACAGTTATGCTATTGCAATTATACTATTGCAGAATTGATGGTTGGAAAGGAGAAATAAGATTACTGATTCATCGCCTCGACCACCAGCCTTCAATCTAGATCTTCCTGCAGAGTTGGAAGAATGCCCATGGATACCTTCTGATGAACCCCTTCTTTCCCTGGAAGGAGAAGATACCCCGCCTTTGTTTGCAGCTTTCGCATGATAATGGGGGTGAAGCGGAGAGTGATCAACACTGTGGCTATGGTCTGATCCACCACTTGCTCTGCTTGCCCTCCTTTGTGGCTCACCTGAATTAGATCGATCCGCATAATGGTGATGAGGTGAGTCTGTGGTGGGTTTCCGAGGTATGGCAGCATGGCGTAAGGGAGAGTCAGTAAGTCGACGATGATCATCTTCTCTGCTTGCACGCCGCTCATCCTTGGGCCTTGGAGCCTCAGGATCAGATCCAGTCCTCAACGGTGGGGCCTGAACTGGTGGAATATCTTTAGAAAATGCTTCTGGGTTTTCTTGAGGATCATTGGGATTGATTAATTCCCTCCAGCTTTACCCTTGCGTGCATTGTCAAAATGTTGAGTGTAAGGGACATTTCCATCACTTTCCCAATCACCAAATTTTGGAACATGGGCATGTTGCTGCAGTCAAATCACAGAGCAGCTTGTTACTCCTACTGGGATGAAATGTAATGGACACCATCTTGATCTTGTGAATAGAAAATATTAGACATGAGTTAAAGTTTTAATCCTGAAGTGGCCTTTGGATACTTCCACTTTGCAATTTGTATCACTCATACTGCAATGAAAGATTATAGAGAGAACAGATAATCCAAGGCAGAACAGAAAAACATGGTTAAGAACACAAAAATCCACTCAAATTAAAAATTTTCCTTACGAATAAAATGCTGTAATTTTTTTCAGATTATCAAGTGGTCTAGTTAGCTGAGCATACATCACCCATCTATCATACACAAAAAGAGAATCCTGAATTACATAAAATAGTTTCTTATTTTCCTAAGTAAAAATTTTACCAATTAATCCATTCAAGTAGACAAAATACAAAAGAAAGGTAGAATTCAGGTAGAGCTTGCTTCTATCAAGACAAAATATCTAAAAATTAATCCATTCAATTGATAATGTATCCTTGACATCATCTTCCATTAATGAAAATATGCATCCTCACTTCTCATATGTCCAACTTCCTCTATAGGAAGCTAGTTTTCACTATCTACTCGTTCCCCAGCAACTACAAAGTTAGCATCAAAAAAGTGATGGCAAATTGAGTGGTACAATAGGCCTTTGAGAACATGGGCTTGAGAATGTCCAGGAGTTGGAGCAGTAAGGGCCACAAATAATATGGATGAGAGTTGCCAAAACTAATTGGCAAGGGATAAATTAATTGGAAATTTTAGATACTGAAGTGGCATCCCAACATCCATTTATCTTGACTAGCAGCTTAAGGACATTGAGACATTCAGTGATATTATTTTGATTGTTCAGTACATCCTGGTAGGCACCTTGCACAATGCTTCTTACAGGAGTCACTTGTTCAGAGATGTGCTTATGCCATGTTAAAAGTTTCCAATTTTTGCTTCCAGATGTAAGTCTAAGATGCGGAATTGCAAGTCCTTAATTTTCCTAACTTTATATAGCTTGACTTAAGTTAAAGAATCCCAGCTCAAAATGTCAGGCATATTTCTTTCATCACAACTTTGGACCCTAGGCAAAGAATCTTCTTGAATTTATCCAAATGTGAAATATTGTTTCTCATATTATGCTTTTTCCTTTGGCCAATTATGCTTATTAGCCAAAAAAAAAAGTCAGAAAATTTTCAAAAATTGGAAAAAAAGAAAGAAGAAGATGAAATCAAGGAAAGTTATTTCACACCATTTTGCTGTGTTTTATCTATGATTAAAAATTACATGAATTGGATAATTTTTGGTTGAAATTTAACTAAATTGAGGTGTATTGCATTAAATATCTCAGAATAATGTACTAATATGTTACGTAAAAAGAACCAAACATCACTCAGTCAAGCATAATCAACAAGTATACAAAAGTAATTACCATACTTATTTAGTATCAAAAGAGTGAAAAATTTTGGTGACCTGTCTAAGCAGGAAAGAACTCATGTAATCATGTTTAATTTTATTTTATTTAATTACCTATCTCAGCAAGAAAATCCAATCTAAACATAAGCCATTTTAATGGCCAAAATAGGAAAGAAAAAACTCATCTAAGAAATCATTTTATTTCATTACATTATTTTAATATTTTATTCTTTCTTAAAAAGATAAAAATTAAGCAACAAGAAAAGAATCACAGTAACGTATATTGTTTTTAATTAGCAAAAATGTAGTAAAGTAATTCAACGAACAAGACAATCAAATAAAATATATGGGTATCAACCTGTTAGGGGGAAAAAGAACAGTGACGGTTAATTTCACTCCAAACTGTCAAAACTGGCCCAAAATTCGCAAACACTGCCAAATTTGCTAAAACAGATGAGAATGGCTGAAACTAACAAAAAAGACCATGACCAAAAATTTAATTCAATTTCAGATCAATCTCCACTGAAATGAATCATGTTAGTTCAAAATTAATCTGCTTTGGCCTAAATGGATTAGTTTCAGCACAAATTTAAAATCCTAGAAACATGGTTCGCCATCTTGATACCAAGGCACATACCAGTAAAATTCTAGCACAGTTAAGATATGCACAGTATGCTTGGTACAGGAGGCATACCGCATGTCAATGCATCCCTCATACCAATACCAGTACAGTACCAGTATAGTATGGTACACTTAAGTATAGCGGTGTACCGACTGGAATGGCCATTCATGGAAATCATGATTGAAAACAAAAGGAGATAATAAGAAAAAAAATACATTAAATTTTATAAGATGCAAGAATCTGTTTTCGCAGTCCCATGTTATTCAGTGTTTCCTTTCAAGCCATCCTAATCCATGCCCCCCTTTTCTCACCCAGAAACAGGTAAAAAGAGCTCCATCACTTATATGTTGCCCACATTATCTCATCACCAAATTCTTTGATTTGTTGTTTAACTTTACTTTTTTAAAAAAAAATTTCATAGCTTCTTGGTTTATATGATTTGCCATTTCTTTTTATATGGCATTCCTTTTTATGAGATCAATAAGCATTTGGTCAAAAGAGCTAGGAAAGATTGTTGCCATAGATGGTTCACTAAGCCAACCATAATCATGTCCTAGTGCATTCTGGCACAATTAAAAGTAATGGGGGGTTTTATCTCCTTTCAGATTTAAAAGACAATGGCTAAATTTTGATAATCTAGTCTGGTAATAATAGTAGCCTTTTGTCATTAGAGGGCATGTTACTGAGATTACTGCATGATTAGCTCATGAATGACAAACTTTAGTCAGAAACAGTGTCTTTAGAAAACAGTTGCAATATATGGTATCCGGACTGCATATACAAAAGCACATGTGCTTAGTATTTTTTTTGCTATATAAAAATTAATAAAATACACTAAGTACAATAAAAGCAACAATGATGATAGCAATTTTTCCTTTGAAACTAATATTAATATTAGTATCTTTAACAACTAACACTGAGAGTTTAGTACTTAATATTAATAACCAAAGTTACAATATAATTGAAAACCTATGTCCAACCTCTCAATTTGAAAATGCTCCGTTTACACATGCCCATAAAAAAGTGGGTCATATACTTGGTCTCATAATGCTAAGTGGGCTGCAAATGCACTAATACAATGCTAATTGAACAGCATATATATATATATATATATATATATATATATATATATATATATATATATATATATATATATATTGCAAATTGGACCACTTTTTGGCCCATCAATGGAACGGCTGCATATGGTAACCATATATAAGCAATGCAGTGCAGTCAAGGGACCAAATCAACATATGTAGCTACATATCTAGCATCATGCACTTCACTCTAAAACACCATTCAGAAAAGAAAACACCCAAACCCAAGGAAACTCCTTGATACAGAAGTTTCACAAGTGTAACCAGAATAAAAAGGTCTCACATAAGGGTAAACATAGCAAAATGGCTTTGATCAATGGATCTGATATGATATGGACATGATTATCAATATCCTAACCATTTAACATCTAAAATTGTTGACCCTCAGGCTCTAAGATGATGCAACAAAAATCGAAGAAAATCTCAGCAAAATCAATAGTTTTGCAAAGAGATGTGCAAGCTCACATCAACTTACAGGTCATTAAACTTACATAGAACACTTAAGGGAGAGAAGAATGGCATAGAGATTTCTTTTAAGAAAATAGCACCAATGACAGGGAACATATTTGGATATACAACCAGACAGATGAAAAATGAAGGTTATTTTCTTGCTCAGATAATTTATAAAAGAAATTCTAGCAAAGAGAAAAGATAAAGCATGATGTTTATTATCTTGGAGAAAGCTAATGATTTAGTAACTTGGGAGGTAATTTGATTGGCATTCAGAAACAAAGATGTATCCCAAGGGTACATTGAAAGTGTTACAAAAGTGATAAGCAACTTCAGAAGTGAATCTTGATTTAATTTAGGCTCCTACCAAAGGTTGGCACGCTACAACTTCCTACGCTGCTCTTATATGGACTCAATATTCAGAAGGTTGTAACATAGAGTATGATCTTTGCAGATTAAATTTCATTAATTGATAGGACAAGAAAACAGTTAGACTGACTAGGTGAAATGATGCGATTCATTTGTTGGCAATCTTCATCTTAAAAAAATCCAAACTTCTTCATTTATCCTGAATGTCAAAATGTGGGGGAAGCCATACCTACACATGTGGTACCATTTAGGAAACCAATATTTTCTCCCGTTATGCTTTTTCAGCATGCAGTTGAGCTTTCTTTTTAACTTTTTCAAAAAGAATCTTTAGTGTTTACATAATGGAATATAACTTCCAGTAGTAAGTAGTAACCCACCTCAAGCTCAATAATCTTGACTGTCCTCTCTTCAAGAAAGCATTTCAAACCAGAAATGAGGGTGAAAATCCAGATTAAAAGGAAAATAGGATACCACAAATGCTAGACCTCCAAATTCCTCGAGCCCCAGAAACCAAAACCAAAAACTTTGTATTCAAGAAATCACTAAATGTTGGCTGAAAAGAAAACAACAGAGGTGAAAGATCAAAGATAAGCAGCGATAGTCAACAGGAGGGGAAAAAAATACATGTGTCCATCTTTCGAAAATAAAATCCAAAATGTTTACATCTAGAGATTAATACTACCTATCAACACATGACCCTGAGATCAACCAAAGAACCCCAAATTTCAATTTTTTCCCCGTGTCCTCATTCCAACAAGTGAAAGCTAAACCCAGAAGCACCAACAGACAAATCTAACCAGGTGCACAGGAACCAACTTGTCATAATAACTATCTCACCAGACAAAAAAATACCACCTTTCTGGCCAAATAAAACCCCAAGCCAACCAAGAAAACACTAACCCCTACTCCATCTGTTCCCATCCCAACAAGGAAAGAGGAAGAAAGACCACTGGTATCCAATTCAACTAGGAAAAGCTTTGTTCCATAAAAATTAAAGCCCAAATCTCCACAAAATCCTCTAGAGAGAATCGCTATAAACAATTAATTAAAAAGGAGAGAGAAAATAGCAGAAGAAACTGTCGGACCCTTGAAAATTCCCACCCCCCTAACCTTCAAGTAAGTAACCAGGCATCAAAAAAAACCCTATCAAAACCTTCGTTCACGCCAATAAGAACTAAAATCTCCACCAAATCCCGTAGAATCTAGCACCATACGATACAAAATCCATTAAACAACTGGATTCTTAAAAAAGCACATGAAAGCACCCACAAAACCGCACCACGTCTTACTTAAAATGGCGGAAAAACTCAAAGATCGCTCCTTTCTTACTTCCCCTAGATTTTAGCAACGAAATGAAACCAGCCCACGTACAGAGATAACCATTAGAAGCCAAAAGACTCACCGCCATGACGATGCTCCCAAGATCGAAAAAGAGGAAAGATTCTTCAACAGGGTAACCAAAGCGCCTCCTTTCCCGATCGGGGGAGGAGAATTGCTCGAAAAGATTAGATATTATTGGTCTCGGAGGCGGCGGCGAAGATGCCCTTGGAGAGAAGGAACCAACGGAGAGGGAAACTGGAGGAATAATAAATTCAGAGAGAGAGAGAGAACCGTGATGAGAAGGAGCGAAGCTTGACCGACGCCACCGCTGACGTTTGACCCTCGAGACGGCCACTACTTTCCACGGCGCTCTACTCCTCACCATTCGTCGCTGCTGTGAATACACGTCGGCATTTACCTTGGGAGCCAAATACACATAGTTTTCACCCGGTCGGTTAACCGTTGAGCGCCGATTGAATCATCCATTAATTATTTTAATATAAAAATATATTTTATTAATAAAAATTAATTTTTAATAAAAAAATTAAAATTAATATAATAATAAAACTTTTAGCTTCATTTAATTTAAGTTAAATTTATCAGTTTACGAACTAGTTGAATGGGTTGAACATATTATTGCCGATCACTTATACTTTTAATTTTATGTTAGAATCAGATCGACTTAGTCTTTTTGAGTTTCGATCCAACCGATTTATTCGATTCTGATACCTATGCAAATACAAAAAAAACTTTTTTAAAAAAAATAATATATATATATATATATTGCTCCTCAAACTTCCACATCCAACCTATTTTGATCTTCAGCCTTTCAAGTATCCCAATTTAATCCACCATATTTTAAAAGTATTGCATTAGTTATACGAAGTTAATTAAAATTAAAAAAACAGCTAATGTATCACCATAAAGTCAATTAAAATTAAAAAAATAACTAATATATCATCTGTTCTTCTATATAGTATGTAATATGTTAACTATTGCATTAATTTTTATTGATTCTTAAAATAAAATATTAAAAAAAATAAAGTGTAAAAATTGAAAGTTTGATGATCAAATTAAATTTTGAGTAAAAGATTAAGGATGAAAAGTATACTATAACCTTAAAAAACTGTCATATTTTTATATTACTCTCATATTTATTATTTTTAATAAAAATAATTTATATAAACCCTATTAAAGCCTTACAGTAATATTTTTTATAATAATTTTTTTATTTTTTGTTAACTCGCACATTTATAAAGATCATGATTTTAGAAAATATTATGCAACTTTTTCTTTATAGATTTGTGATAAAAATACTATGAAAATTTTTCCTCTACTGATATCTTGGCTTGTGGCTTTTTTTTATATTTGGATTAGAATTGGTTTTGCCTTCCAAGAAGATATTGGCTGCATGCACGGCACCTTGAGATGCATGATAAAAATTATTATGAATATTGAGATTGCTTGGAACTTATTTTGGTATAAATCAGATGGTATTTATTGTCCAATGAAACTATTATCCATAACTCATAAAATCAAGTTGATTTTATAACAAATTACTAGTTATATACATGTGTAATATATGAGCACTATTATGTTATCCAATCAAAAAGTTTGTACGCATGAAGAAGCTAGTAGAGTTAATAAAATTGAAAACCTATCAAATAAAGTTTGACACTTGATAAGCATAGTGTAACCCCCCAGCATTTATTTATGGACATCTGGCACCTAGAGTTTATTCTGACATTTAGGTTCCCAGTATGACGCTTGGATTTCCGAGTCTTTGCGTGTCTGATGAGTTTCTAATATCCTTGATCCGAGGCGTCACCTTGGGGATTAAAAGGAATGGAGGATGACTCCCTCCTAGAAGCGGGTACTCTTCCCTCCAAGTAATCCTCGGCCATTCCCCTAATGCCAGAGAGAGAGTTAGAGAATGATCGAATGAGAGAGAGAGGAGAAGAAGAAGAGCAGGCTTTGTTTTGGTGGTTCCCTGCCTGCTTCATGATGACCACCAAGCGTGCCTCTAAGCTACAGGAGTTTATAGCCCATGCTTCTAATGTGATCTGTGTCAAAATTGGAAGGAAGACTTCAACGGTTTTTGTCACCGGTGGTGAAGATCACCAGGTCAATCTCTAGGCTATTGCCAAACCCGATGTACTGATCAGCCTATTAGGCCATACAAGTGCAGTTGAGTCCGTGAATTTGATTCATCAGAAGTTTTTGTGGCTGCTGGAGTAGCCAATGGCACGATAAAATTGTGAGATTTAGGGGACACAAGAGTTCTTTGCACTCTATCGGGGCATAGGTCCAATTGTATATATGATGATTTTCATCCATTTAGGGAACTCATTGCATCTGGATCGTTGGATACAAACCTAAAGTTGTGGAATATTCAAAGTAAAGGATGCATCCATACATACAAGGGCACACCTCCCCAGATGGCTGATGGCTTGTTTCGGGTGGAGATAACATTGTTAAGGTATCCAGACGTTCAAATAGCCGGTTTATCATTTTGGAGTTGCGTACTGAAGTAAGTAAGCCTATTTATAATTAGTAATTTATAATCATGAATTTATAATTTATATGTATATTATGAAATAAGAAAAATGAAAGTTTATTTAGATTAATTATTTTAAATGGTATCATGAATCTACATATGAGCAATTATTATGACTATAGTAACTGGTAATATTTTGTAAGAAATAGTTTCTTGGTGTATATGCAAAAATATAAATTCTTTGACTTGCAAAATATGTTAGTATTATTGAGATGACTTCATACAATTGTAAAGATGACATTGAAAAAATCTTGTATGTGTCACCACGGTTTTTCATATATTATGGCCACACATATTTGTAAAATATGTTCTGATTGACATATATGGCCACACACATCTGTAAGATGTGTGGCCACATACATCTGTAGGATGTGTTCCAATTAATTATGATACGACATCACACATTTATGGAATGTGTTCTGATAATTTGAAGGGTCCTGGGACACATAAGAAAACAATGATTACATAAACAGTGGATATGTTACTTTGTATATTTCGGCATTTATTATATAATTATGCATAGTTATGAAATAAGACAAAATAAAGTTTTATTGGTATTGATTATTTTGGAAGTTGGTAAATTGTACCATGAGTATATAATTGAGTAATTGCTATAATTATAGCCGATGATATTTTACAAAGTAATGGTTTTATACGTTTATGCAAAATATGAAGAAATATGTTTATTTTTAACTTTGCAAAGTGAATTGGTTACACGCAATGATTAAGATTGTACAAACCACTATTTATGTGATATTAAAAGATTATGTTTGCATGATGTACATATATATAATGATGACCTTGAATTATATTATATGTGTCGCCGCGGTTCTCCTATGATATGGCATGTGGAGGCCACACACATCTAGAGGATGTGCTCTATTTGATTATGAGGTGGCATATGGAGGCCACACGCATCTAGAGGATGCGCTATGACTGATGATGATATGGCATGTGGAGGCCACACACATCTAGAGGATGTGTGATTATGAGGTGGCATGTGGAGGCCACATGCATCTAGAGGATGCGCTATGACTGATGATGATATGGTATATGGAGGCCACACATCTAGAGGATGTGCTATAATTGACGATGAGGTGGCATGTGGAGGCCACACACATCTAGAGGACGTGCGCTGATTGAGGTGTAGCAGGGCCATGGGACACATAAAATATAATATAAAAATGATCATATAAATAGTGGTTGTTTACAGTGCATTTTCTGGTATTTATTGTATAAAGCTGCCAAATTATTTTGAGTTGATATGCTTGTTCTGATAGCATGATAAATGCATTTGAAATTGGAAGTTTATGAAATTATGACTTGATGATATCTTGATAAGATATGATGATATATGACTATTTTATATTAATATAGGCTTACTTATTGAGTGTGAGCTCATATAAATCTCACAATATTTTTCAGAGCCTCGGGATTGAAGAAGGAACCATAGGGTCATTGGAGCTTCTATTTAAAATAAAGTGGATTCATATGTTGATGTAACCCCAGTAATGTTTGCGTGTAGGGCTTGTAGCCCAAATCTTTAGTTATGGATTGTATTAAAGTTATGGACTTGAATGATATATAGGTTGTTGCCTTTCTTGAATTCAGTGTCATGATTCGGGACACCTTGCATGCCTGGCATGCGGCGGGTTGTCACTCTAGCTCAAAATTTTTGGGTCTAGGGCGTGACAGCTTTTATGGTATCAGAGCCTAGGTTTTGACCTTAGGGACACATACATGATGACACTCTAGGCAAAATACTAGGATGACATTGAGACAATTATAATGAATTTTAGATATTATGCTTTGAAAGCCTAAAATTTAAAGGTCATCAAGATATTAATTGAAATATGAATTTGATAGGAATTAAGAATGAACCATCGCATCAGAAGCTAATGATATAATGTGAGACTCCCAAGCTGGTGACCTTGACCGATGGGGAGGCCAAGGGGCTTCTAGAGGTTTTAGTTCCGTCAAACTTGTTGGAAATGGCTCGTAGCAGTTCCAGATCTTTAAATAATATGGGTAGATGAAACTTTAATTGGATATGCAATAAAAGACAGATGAATATATGGAATATGATATAATAGTTAAAATTGCAATTGATAACTAATATGACTAAGATAGCATCATTATGTCCATATTGCAATTAAGTTGATATGTGGATTTGGAGTTAGTAAATCTAAATTTGAATGTGGATGTATATATTGAATTTTTATTTGTAGAACTTACATTGTTAATATTGTAAGTTTAAGATTATGAGCTAATATGCTGGTTATATGGATGATTAATATTGATGATATTTTGGGAATGAAATAGTTAATTACATATTTTGATCAATCACAATTGAGTACTTTCCGAATTTGAGTCTGGATGGATAAGTATATATAGTGAATTTTACTAAGAGAACTTTTATTATGGATATTGCATGTTCAAAACTGATTGTTAATTTGCTAGATATGGAGATGGTTGATACTGATGCTAATGAAATAGTTGACTGCATATTATATCTTGATGGACCATTTATGAAGAATATAAAATTTTAAATTCTGAGACAATTACTGTTTAAGTTTTTAAGAGCAGTAGACTCTATTAATCTTTAGAACTGATTTTGGCTATAAATGATCAAATATTTTGATGGTAGAAAGTGAAAGATTTTAGCAATAATGAGAATAAGATAAACTCCACTGATAAAGAATTTCATGGGAATTTTTATCTGTTAATAGATTTCTAAATCAAGATATCTATTCATTAATTTATCGTGCATACTTATTGTACCTTTCTTATAGTTCCTAAGTAGATATCTTTCTTCACGATGGATAAATTATTAATCATCCATAAGTGGCATAATTATTATTAAGAAAATAGGAGGGAGATGATTTTATTTTTGATTATTATCAGTTATGGATTATGGTTAAGGGTACATCTATTATCACTTTCAAGTCATAGAGAGATTACTATAATTTTCAATTATGTCTTTCGGATGGTAAGTGCATTTTCAATCTTTATTGACCTTATAAGTCTTGTATCCATCTGAGCTAGATAGTGAAGTCACTTTGAGATATTTGAAGGGTTTAAATTAGTTGGTCATGTTATGGCATGAGACATTGCATAATCTATAGATGATTTTGATAATCATTGGTAACGAAATAATCGATTCAAGAATTTGAATCATTTAAATTGTATTATTTATTGAGGATATACTGACCTATTCAAGAGAAATTGATTGGTTATGGTGGTATTATTGATAAATATGAAGAGATAAATTAATCATACTGATGATTAATGATGGCACTATTATTCAAAGAAATTAAATTAGTTGATTATGATAATTATGAAAGATATCCTAAATGATTGGCTTAATGTTCATTGATGTTAGCTTGAAGTATTCAAGAGTGAAACCAAGTATGTTATGATGATTGAAATAAGTGTCGTAATGATTAGTGGCACATTCAACTATTTATGAGTTGAGAGAGCATTGGAAGAAAACTATCTTATATCTAAGTCACAAGAATTTAGAACTGTCTTATCGAGAAATTAAGAGTACCTAATTTTACTAACCTTAAGAACGGATAACATAATACATGTGATGGACTCTATGATATTTATGATGATTGTGTTGTGAGAAGTTAAGGTATTTAAAAAAAAAGGGACAGGAAAAAAAAATACTTCTTAAGGAATTTAATTTTATTTGGTAGAAAGATTAAATTAATTTTGAAAGTTGGACATGTCATTTGGGTACTTGGGAATGAAATAAAAGTTTACTAGTGAGTATCTTTAATGGTACAAAATTTGTGGACATTTAATTTCGAGGATGAAATTTAGTGGGATAAAATGTTAATATTTGTTTTTGGTTTAATGGTAAACTACGTAAATTGAGTCTGAACCCATTTGTCTCACTCTCCTAATTCGATGATGTCATCATAAGGCTTAGTGGATTAAGCTGAATTTCTAGCCTTCCACCCTCAAATAGATGGACAAACTGTAGGAACCAATTAGATTTTAGATCATATACTGAGAGCTTGTGTGAGGTGCTTGGTATAGTTTCTTACCCTTAGTGAAATTGCTTATTTTATTGATTACCAAGCCAACATTCAAATGGATTCATTTCAATTGTCTATGATATAAGGTGTAGATTCCCTTATATTGAAATGAAATGAGAGAGAAAATTTTGGTTACTGAGCTGGTTTAACAACTATGAAAAGTATCGTTAATTAAAGCAGCTTCATGTAGCTCAGAGATAATAGAAAAGTTATGTTGATGTTAAACAGAAAGATTTGAAATTTCAGGTTGAAGGTCATTTGGAAGTTTTACTAACTAATGATGTAATGAGGTTTGGGTTTAGAGGTGAATTGAGTCCTCAATACATTGGGCCATTTGAGATTTTGATCAAAATAAAGGAGGTGGCTTATAGCTTAGCACTATCTTTATTACTCTTTGGGGTGTTCAATGTGTTTCATACCTTTATGACTGATGAGGTATATTTCAAACCCCATTATGTGTTAGAACTTGAACCAATTTAGCTTAAGAAAGAATTGACCTATGAAGATCATCTTGTGCACATTGTGGACCGCAAGGATTAAGTTCTAAGATAGTGTAGTATTCCTTATGTCAAAGTTTAGTGGAGTAATCATTCTGAGAGGGAGACTATTTGGGAGTCTAAGAAGAAAATGAAAAAGAAACATCCACAAAAATTTGTATCTTATTACAGATCAATGATGTATGATGACGGTGACTTTTGAATAAAATTTAGTTGATTATGGAATAGAAAATTAGAATTCTATATTTTTATGAATGTGCATCAATTTCGAGGCTGAAATTTAGCATTTATTTATGGACACCTGGCACCTAGAGTTTATTCTGACATTTAGGTTCCCAGTATGATGCTTGGATTTCCGAGTCTTTGCGTGTCTGATGAGTTTCCGATATCCTTGATCCGAGGTGTCACCTGGGGGATTAAAAGGAATGGAGGATGACTCCCTCCTGGAAGCGGGTACTCTTCCCTCCAAGTAATCTTCGGCCATTCCCCTAATGCCAGAGAGAAAGAGAGAGAGTTAGAGAGGATCGAATGAGAGAGAGAGGAGAAGAAGAAGAGCAGGCTTTGTTTTGGTGGTTCCCTGCCTGCTTCATGATGACCACCAAGCGTGCCTCTAAGCTACAGGAGTTTATAGCCCATGCTTTTAATGTGATCTGTGTCAAAATTGAAAGGAAGACTTCAACGGTTTTTGTCACCGGTGGTGAAGATCACCAGGTCAATCTCTGGGCTATTGCCAAACCCGATGTACTGATCAGCCTATTAGGCCATACAAGTGCAGTTGAGTCCGTGAATTTGATTCATCAGAAGTTTTTGGCTGCTGGAGCAGCCAATGGCACGATAAAATTGTGAGATTTAAGGGACACAAGAGTCCTTTGCACTCTATCGGGGCATAGGTCCAATTGTATATATGATGATTTTCATCCATTTAGGGAACTCATTGCATCTGGATCGTTGGATACAAACCTAAAGTTGTGAAATATTCGAAGTAAACGATGCATCTATACATACAAGGGGCACACCTCCCTAGATGGCTGATGGCTTATTTCGGATGGAGATAACATTGTTAAGGTACCCAGACGTTCAAGTAGCTGGTTTATCATTTTGGAGTTGCGTCCTGAAGTAAGTAAGCCTATTTATAATTAATAATTTATAAATCATGAATTTATAGTTTATATGTATATTATGAAATAAGAAAAATGGAAGTTTATTTAGATTAATTATTTTAAATGGTATCATGAATCTACATATGAGCAATTATTATGACTATAGTAACTGGTAATATTTTGCAAGAAATAGTTTCTTGGTGTATATGCAAAAATATAAATTCTTTGACTTGCAAAATATGTTGGTATTATTGAGATGACTACATGCAATTGTAAAGATGACATTGAAATAATCTTGTATGTGTCACCACGGTTTTTCATATATTATGGCCACACATATTTGTAAAATGTGTTCTGATTGACGATATATTCTATGATGTGTGGCCACACACATCTGTAGGATGTGTTCCGATTAATTGTGATACGGCCTCACACATTTACGGAATGTGTTCTGATAATTTGAAAGGTCGTGGGACACATAAGAAAAATTACATAAACATGGATATGTTACATTGCATATTTCGGCATTTATTATATAATTATGCATAATTATGAAATAAGACAAAATGGAGTTTTATTGGTATTGATTATTTTGGAAGTTGGTAAATTGTACCATGAGTATATAATTGAGTAATTGCTATAATTATTATAGCCGTGATATTTTGCAAAGTAATGGTTTTATACGTTTATGCAAAATATGAAGAAATATGTTTATTTTTAACTTTGCAAAGTGAATTGGTTACACGCAATGATTAAGATTGTACAAACCACTATTTATGTGATATGAAAAGATTATGCTTGCATGATGTACATATATAATGATGACCTTGAATTATATTATATGTGTCGTCGCGGTTCTCCTATGATGTGGCATGTGGAGGCCATACACATCTAGAGAATGTACTCTATTTGATTATGAGGTGGCATGTGGAGGCCACACGCATCTAGAGGATGCGCTATGACTGATGATGATATGGCATGTGGAGGCCACACATCTAGAGGATGTGTGATTATAAGGTGGCATGTGGAGGCCACACGCATCTAGAGGATGCGCTATGACTGATGATGATATGGCATGTGGAGGCCACACATCTAGAGGATATGCTATGATTGACGATGAGGTGGCATGTGAAGGCCACACACATCTAGAGGACGTGCGTTGATTGATGTGTAACAGGGCCGTGGGACATATAAAATAATATAAAAATGATCATATAAATAGTGGGTTGTTTACAGTGCATTTTCTGGTATTTATTGTATAAAGCTTCCAATTATTTTGAGTTGATATGCTTGTTCTGATAGCATGATAAATGCATTTGAAATTAGAAGTTTATGAAATTATGACTTGATGATATCTTGATAAGATATGATGAATATGACTATTTATATTAATATAGGCTTACTTATTGAGTGTGAACTCATATAAATCTCACATATTTTTCAGAGCCTCATGATTGAAGAAGGAACCATAGGGTCATTGGAGCTTCTATTTAAAATAAAGTGGATTCATATGTTGATGTAACCCCAGTAATGTTTGCGTGTAGGGCTTGTAGCCCAAATCTTTAGTTATGGATTGTATTAAAGTTATGGACTTGAATGATATATAGGTTGTTGCCTTTCTTGAATTCAGTGTCATGATTCGGATGCCTTGCATGCCTGGCATGCGGCGGGTTGTCACCCTAGCTCAAAATTTTTGGGTCTGGGGCGTGACACATAGGCTCTATTAGAGCAAACTTTTTGACTTTGCTATGTTATGTTAGATTAGTGATATTAGTTGCATAAGAGCCTAAACTAATGGCAAGAATTAGTTATTTTATATTTTGTTATTTTTTAACTTTCTATGCTACTGCATGTTTTTATTTTTCCCAGTTATGTTTGTGAGGCCACCTTATCTACTTATATACAGCATTTGGCATGGCAAAGAGTGATTTTGAGACATTGTAATATTCATTGATAGGTAGAATTTCTTTTAGGTGAACCATAACTCCAAAAAAAAAAAACCATTAATGAAATATGAGTTTTAATTGGTTTTTTTTTTTTTTTTTTGTTCTAGCACAGTTATACCTTGATTACAGTCATCAATTTTTTGGAGAAGATCTAGTCCAATCTTTGCTATCATATGAGCTAATCTAAATATATCTGCCCCTCAAGTCTGATTAAGAAATTGTGTGCGTATGATGCTATTGAGAATAGACTAGCAGTTGGGGGGTAATGATAAATCTAAAGTTTGCTAGGAGTCATGTTTTTAGCAAGAGAATTGAACTTCTTTTAAGAGAGTACAAGACAATTGAACTCAACTTGTAGCATTTGATGTTCTATGGTGTATTGTAGACATTTAAGCGTTATATATATCTGTTCTGAATGAGGTGCCTTGGAGGGTTATTTATGGGCTTGTAAAGGATGAGTCCTACAAATTATGATGGTAGAATGTGGGTCTTCATAGAGAGTGATCTATTGAGGGTGTGCATGAAATAGAAATTTGATTGGTGGAATAGAGATAGAACCACCTAACAACTCCCTAGCTCTTGGTGTTTATAGCTTGTTGTCCATGGATCTTCTTTATTTTCCTTTCCCCTCCTTTAAAAAAAAAAAAAAAAAAAAAAAAAAAAAAAAAAAAAAGATGGTGATCATAGGGTTTAGACTACAACTTGGTTGGACCACTCTACACAAGTGGGCAGGTGGCCATAGGCCAGTTGAATGTATAAAGTCCAATTCCTGCAACCCAAGTAGATGTATAAAATAGTGTGCTGCATGGAAGGAAATTGCTGGACTTCAAAATATAATAATAGAACATTGAAAGGCATAGTGGAGGCCATGGCAAACAATCACAAGTTCTTGGTTTGGAAGTCATAAAATCAATTCTATATAGAAGCTAGCTTGGTCAAATGGATTCTATTGAAGCGTAAGCAGTGGTATGGAGCCAATTTAGCTTACCGTTTCTATTAGTAGTTGATGCGGCAGCCAAGAATTGTACATCATTTAAAGAATTTTATAATGTTTGTAGGATATTTTAAATGTAAGAACACTGAAAGGTGTGATGCCCGTTAAAATTTTACATCGAAAATTTTAAAAAAAAGTGAGTGGTTTATAATAGTAAAAGTAATAAGAACAAATATCAATAAATTTATTTTTAAACTGTAGTGATCTGAGTTGGTGTAAATTTTGTCCGCTTTACTTTTCTATAACGAAATGGATCCATATTACGGGCCGGATCATTACAATATGGTATCAAAGCCATGCATCAGCCGAAAATGCAAGAGCTAAGTACCACGTAGAGCAAAGTGCTACATCCATGGGATGAATGGAAGCTACCTCTTAAACCTATGGGGGTCACCTCTAGAATTCTGCTTGCCTGGTGGTTGTCTCTAGCGACGAAGACGTTCTCTCTTTAAGGAGGATAGATTGTGATGCCCGTTAAAGTCCCACATTAAAAATTTTAAAAAGAAGATGAGTGGTTTATAATAGTAAAAGTAATAAGAATAAAGTATCAATATGATCCGTTTTTGGATTATAGTGGTCCAAGTTGATGTGGACTTTGTCCATCTTACTTTTCTGTAATGAAATAGGTTTACAAGAGGCCAACGAATGAGACCCATTATTTGTTTCGTAGATCTTCCTGGTAAATTTTGAAACCCTTGGCTTGAGTGTGTGCCTACCACATCTTCTAGCTTTGATCAAGGTGAAGAAAATAAAAAATGCTGGTAAAATTTTCTAGTTATATCTTTTATAGGGATGTATCCAAGAAAAAAAAATTAAAATCTTACTTAAAAGAAGTTCTCACTATAATTAATCCTTCATAAGACTATTCTATATTCTTTCTATAATGCAATCGTTATCCTAAAAAATGGTTAGTCTCATAGAATCTTTTGTGCAATTTTTTGTCCCTTTAGGCATTATTTGATATGGGGGATAAGGAGGGATATCCCTCCTTATTCCCAAATGCTATAGCTAAAATGGATAGATCTGAAAAAAATTAACCAGAGGGGATAACCCATGGTTATCCCATGAACTTATTCCCTAGGGAACCAAGGAATAACTAAAGTTATCTCTTGATGCAGACTTGTAATTTTAAAAATGCTTTTCCCTCGCTATCCTCTGGATAAATGTTATCCCGTACATTTATCCAGGGTAGCTTTTGGGCTATCAAACACTACCCCATCTCCTTTATACCGTAGATTCTTTTGTGACATTCTTTATTCATTTAGTAGTTCCCCTTCTTCTTTATAAATGATTCTGATCTTAATAAATTTGTCTGTGGGGAAAGATTCTCCTCACCTTTCCTTCAGTTTTATAGGCTAACGTATTGAAGGGTTTAGAGGGTGGTGGGCCTTAGAGGACCTTTAGTTTGAAATTTGCATTACTTTCTTTCCTTGTCAATTGGGTTATGCATGCATGAGATATAGACCTAAAGATATGTAAATAAATAAAAATATATATACTATAATAAATAAAATAAATAAATAAATACATAAAAGAAAGTAATAAAGAAAAACTAAAATTTTTACCTCTTATAAAAAGTTATAACTCAAATGGAGCAAAAGAATTTGCATAATCGGTCTAAGTTAGTTAGGATTAAAACTTCCTAGTGTTGTTTGAACCACCTAACAACTCATCCTTAATAAGGTGTATGTTCAAATCATGATTGAACTATCTAAGATAAGATGATGATTGTACTCTAGTTTTGATTCTAAGATCATTTATATCATAATTTAAAATATGTTAAAAATAATAATTAATTCTAGCTTACTATGCTTCCTTCTGGGATTAGGATTTGGTCATTCAGATTGATTCAAGTTAATTCAAGTGAGGCATGCAGGCTAATAAAATTTTGTCCAAATTGACCTGTAAAACAACCAAGATGTTTGATTTGATTATTCAAATTTATTTGCATGATTAACTTTGTGCATCTAATATATTTGATTGATTCAAAAGAAAAAAGAAAAAAAAACTATTTTATAGGAAACTATGATCTCATCAATCAAGAGAAGCATTTTAATCTTATTTTACATGGATTAAATGGGTGGCAGCTGCACCATAAGGTATAGCTTCCCTCGTTTACTCCAAAATAAAGTCTGTATTTAAAAAATTAATTATTTCTATTTAAACAGTATATGCATTTCAAAAATTAAATTGTATCCAAATCAAAGCAACAAGTTTGCTGTTTAAATGAAGTGTGGAGACTAAATTTTAGGATCAAAATGAATTCATGTTGGTTGTGAGTTTTGTGATGCACTTGAACTTGAGACCCATTTAATATGTTACAGTGTTATAGTGTCAAAAAGCTAAAGATAGGTCTATTTAGGTTCAGCTTAAAATAGATCAAATATTTGATAACCAGCCATAACCCTAGAACCTTACACTTTGGTCTTTCTTAATTAGATGATTAGAGGTCGACCCACATCCTTTATTCAAGTCATCGAATCAAATATGCTACCTTAAACTATTTTTAAAATAAAAATCATGTAATTCAAAAACTAAAAAAAAAAATATTTTTTATATTATTTAAACAAGTTGATATGTGTCTAGGCAAAAAAACTCATCATGAAGCGATAAATAAAAAGATTTATCTTGACCATCAAAGAGTACACAAAATTAATTATAATGAGTGGTTTAAGAGGCTAGGAAATACAAAGAAAGTTTTAAAGGAGGGTATTTCTCAAT